>PVIU01014119.1:0-53201 GCA_004026605.1 Ondatra zibethicus | reverse complement strand
GGGGGTAATGGGGATGCAAACAACCAATATTCACTCATGCATCAAACTGTCTAAGAATTTTATTTAATAAAATATTTTAAAAAACAAATAACCGAGTCTTTGCGAACTGAACTTAGGCCACTGGCACACAAAAAATCTCTTAAGTATAAGGTAGCAAAAAGCTCATGGGAAAGATTTTTTTTAAGAATTTACCAAAATGCTTATTTACCCAGAACCATGATTTCTGATCTGCCAAGCCTAAATGACTTATCTGAGAGGCTGGGGCTCTGAAATGTGCCTTTGTGGCTGACTGAATTGTGGCTGAGGAGATGCGTCAAACTGAATCAGAGAGAGAAATGCCTCCCAAGTCTAGATAGCCCTGACATTCAGTGAACGATGAAGCCAGAATAATAATCAACTCCAGAAGAGAAGCTAATAAAACTCATAGACATTGGGGGGATCTCATCACAAAGCATCCAAGCAAGAAAACATCACCCCAGGCTAGACAGGCAGAGGCTGGAGGGCAGGAAACTACAGTACAAGGTCATGAAGCCATGAGAGCCACGAGTGCATTCACCAGCAGGATTTTTAAGGCTAAGACCTTTTCTGTCTATGCCTATGGCTTCCTGGTTCTGGAATCAGTGATACCCATCCCCCTACTGACCCAACCCCCTAACACCAGCCAGAGACTGGAGATGGAGACTCAAAAATGGAACAGAGCAAAGGCCTTTAATCCAAGATTATGAGGCAAAATAGAGAACAGCAGAGGTTCAGCACACACAGCACAAATAGAAACAGCCTGCAGAGTGAGCATTAGCCTGTAAATTCCAGACACTGGGGCCTCACTGCTAACTTCTCCCTACATGGGTGTCCAGCACCATTGTCTCCCAAAGACAATTTATTATCTTTCTTTCCAGACTCCATTCCACTTGCTTCATCTTGCCTTACCCATCTCTGTAAATATCACTGCATATTTATTGTAGACACCTACCTGTGACATATCCCTACATACACACATACATGCATGTGCATGTACACACACACACACACATACACTCCTCAGACTGCCTAGGTCAGAACCCTTGGCCATGAACACGCCCCTCAGACTAACTAGTTCAGGACCCTTTGATGACCTTTCTACCGGGTGCCTATCTCCTCCTTCTTGGTTCACTGTAGCTAGAAAGATCTTTTCCCTGTTACATTCTGCCTTGTATGCTCTGACACTTTTCACTGTTCCCCATAATTTAATATAAAGCATACCCCATAGCAGGGTTCTTATCACAGCCTCTACCCCTCCTCTGGCCCCTCCCCAAACTCATCTCTCCCTCCTCTGGCCCTATCCTCTCCTCAGCTGCTGCTGCTCCACCCTCTGCTTATCATCTGGGCAGTGGCTTAGTTGATGCTTTCTTTCCTCGGCCCTCCCTGACCCTTCACGTGTGTGACTCGGGCATCCATGCCACCCATGCTTCTTATTCCGAGGACCTCCGCCCTGCAGGGCCAACATCCCACTTGCCTCTATTAGCTCTAAGCAGCTATGCTAGATTCTTCTGCCCATGTTTTCATCCCCAGTGTCTGAGGAGAGTAAGCCATGCCAGTTACGTAGTACACTCAGAAATGTCTAATGCTAGTGGAGGAGAACTTACACCTATTTTTTTCTCAACTTAAAAATTTGTCAGTCCTCATAGAGTTTGACAAATGTTTCCAGAAAGGTGAATGGTAAGACAACCAAGATTTGGCTCCATATCTAAATGAGAGTTTGGGGGAAGGGGGTCAGTAAGATGTCCTCATAAAATGCCAAGAGTTTTGAGCTGGCCATGTGTGAGTAGACACACCTAGGTGACCAGATCCCTGGAGGCACTGGCCCGGGCAGCAGGGTCAGCCAGCCTCAGGTCCCCTATCTCCCCTCCAATCTGAACAGGATTTTTCCATATGAGTTGGTGGGACACACATCTGCCTCTTGACTCTTAGCACCTGCCTCTGACTGGTTGGGTTCTATGATTAACCAATTACCTAAGAAGGAGAAGATGAAGTATTTTCCTCTTCGGAAAACATGGAGAGTATGAAAATTCGATTTGACTGACAGCCCGCCACGCGTTGTCATCTCTCAGTTCTTCTCTAGCTGTTGGGGGAAAGGGAGTCTGGCTTTTCTGGCAGCCTGATGGATGGTGGCGTAATTGCAATAATCCTCTCCCCTTGGGGGCAAAGGAAAGAAGGAAACTTCATAACAAAATTACTGTGCCCCAAGATCTAATCACCAGCATCATCCTCTTGGCATCGTTCATGTCCAGGACCCTGGAAATAAGAGGCAAATTTCAAGCATGCCCAGCGCTGTTGTTAATGCCCTATTTTCTAAATTGTCTTGAAAATCGATGAGGCCCGCAGCAGATTGAGCCAAGTGGGAAAGCTTTAGAAAGACTATCAGACACATACACACACACACACACACACACACACACACACACACACACACCACAACACCAACAGCTCCATTTATCACATAATTATGAATTTCATGCCTCTATTTTTAAAAATCTTAAGACTTATACTTTTAGCTCCAATCTAATATTTCCCTTTAACGCTATGGTGGAGTTCGGGGGATGAAAAGAACTTATGTCCATTTACACTTTCCCAGACCACATGAAATGTTTGTGACACACCCAACCCCTTGCATTCTGCTCTGAGTTTCTCTCACTCGAAAATAAAGATGGCGGCTCAATATCTTGATTTGGTAGATTTCTGGTAGATGTATCAGCTCGGGTGGTATCAGCGCTGAGTTCCAAGTATAAGCCATAAAGGGGGGCAGAAGCCTCTCAACGTTCAGTAACAAGTAGCTCCAACAGTGGGAATGTCATTCAATAGGGTCATCAGGAGCCAGGTCCTCCTGCCCTGCTGTCTTCTGAATAGGGACAGGCCTCTTCACTCAAGACACTGTGCTTAAAACAGAGCAGAAGAGAGAGAAAAGAAGGCATCTCATTGCAAGCATCTCTCTTTAATGTTTTTTTTTATTAAGTTTTATGTGTGTTTACCTGTGCATGTGTGCAGTATCCACTGAGATCAGACAAGGGGGTCAGATCCCCTGGAACTGGAGTTACAGACAATTGTGAGCCAACATGTGGGTGCTGGGAATCGAACCCTGATCCTCCGGAAGAACAGCCAGTGCTCTTTATCACTGAGCCGTCTCTCCAGCCCTGTATCTCTCTTTCTAAACAGAAGTTTCCCCCACAGACTTCCTCTTCAATCATGTTGGTCAGTACCCAGCACTCGGCTATGAGAGGAGCTGAATCAGGGCACAGGCATTTCTGCTTCCAGAGTGGTTGATCGGATCTCCTGGACAGAGAGAAAGGCAAGAGCAGTCGTGGGGAAGACAGCCACTAGACTGGGGTACAGGGGTACAATTCGGGGCAAGTGCTGTTTGTTTGATTGCCTATCAAACTGTACAATCTAATTCAGCTTCTCTTAGTAAAAAAGCCAGCATTTTATCTCATCCCGACAGATTCTTGCATCTTCTTTCCCTATTATTTCCAAGCTCAGAGCAAGGGATGGAACATGCTTACTTATCAGCACTAAACATGAATAACACTACCAGCCACTCGGAGCCTGGGAGAGTTTATCTGGAAAGTAAGAGAGCGGGATGGGAACTTCCTGAAGGTTTCTTCCAGCCCCCAGAGCCCATGGTCCTGTGCCTGTGTTCAAATGCCTCCCAGGGGGATAGGAGCACAGCGGCTAAGACATGTTAGAGAGGGAAGCGGCTGACTCACATTGACTCCCATTGGCCTTGGGGAATTAAAAGTAGCAAATTACAGTGATCTTTCCAGCCACATAGACTTAATAAGAATAAGAACTGGGGAGTGGGCTCCAGCACATTCTTCAAGGTAGCCCTGGAAAGGGTTACAAGAAAATTCTGGTCCCCTGAAAATGAGATTTTTAAGGGAAACTAAATAAGGCACTTAAATGGATTTTGCCTCTATCTGAGTATTAAAATTAATATTCTAATGTCTACAGAACATGGTACAATCAATGCACATTGGCAGGGCTTAAAACAAATCCTTCCCAGCCAAACATCAGCCTATGCTAACCCATGTGCAACAGCAACAATAATAATAACAACAGCCCAAATTTTTAAAGTCTTGTTCTGTGTTCAATACAGGCCAATTATTAAGCAGTATGGTCTCTTTCAGTCTTCACAATAACATTCCCACACGATCATTTCTATTTCATATATGAAGAAACTAAAGCTACATAACCTGTCCAAGGGCTTATGGCCCAAAGTGGTGGGGCCAGAGTCTGAACTCAGTCAGTGTCTAGATCCTATCCCCTTGACCATTACGCTCTATTGCTTTGATAATATTTTAATGTTACTTTTTATTTTTTACATTTCCACTCCACACTATCATATAGATTAACAGAGCCTTTTCTTTCCATTCCCTGATATGTTTTGTCAGCTAATATAAAGACAGACAGACATGTGGGGTGGGACAGGGTGCTGGAGAGATGACTCAGAGATTAAAAGCCCTGGCTGCTCTTGCTGCAGAGTCGGGTTCTCGGCACCCACATCAGTCACATCACAACTCTTTACAATTCCAGCTCCAGGAGATCTGTCACCCCCTTCTGGCCTCTACAGATAGCCACACATATACTTAACATATACACACAGAGACATATACATATATGCACAAAGTTAAAGCCAGGTGGTAGTGGCACACATTTTTAATTCCAGCACGTGGGAGGCAGAGGACAGCCTGGTCTACAGAGCGAGTTCCAGGATAATCAGGACTCTGCAGAGAAACCCTGTTTAAAAATAAATAAAGAAATAAATAAAAATAAAATTAAAGTTACAAACAGAAAGAAGGGAAAGAAGGGAAGAGAAGGGAGGGAGGGAGGGAGGGAAGGAGGGAGAGAGGGAGGGAGGGAAGAAGAGTTCTTGGCTAAATTTTCCTATTCCTCAAGCACACTCTACGTTCACACACCACTGTGCCCCAGCTGACAGTGCTCTCTCCATCTGGAGCCTCCTCTTCCTCTTCCAGGAACATGTGCAGCCATTAGATCCATCTTCACATGGAAGACAAACAGTTTACAAGGGAACGAGGGTCAGAATGGAACGGAACACGTCAGCCATGGCCCATGCCTATAATTCAGGAGGCTAAGGCAAGAGGATTATTAGCTTTCGTTTGAGGCCAGCCTAAGCTACAGTGGGATATACTGGCCTGAGACTTACTCATCAACCAGGACCAGCTAACAGCAGCCCTGAAATCTCCACGACACAACACAGTGCTGACTTGCAGTCAGCAGAGACTGTAAAGAGGGCTTTGCAATTGGAGAGACAGGGAATTCATCCTCATGATGTGGCCTTGACCACCTCAGAAAGGAAAGAGGACATGCAGAGCTATGCAAGCCTGGTACCTGACCCCCATCCACATTCTGCTGACTTTAGCTTATTCTGAAGGCTCTGTTCTAACTGGAAACAAGCTGTGTTGATGACCTTACAATGCTATGACCAAAATGCCTACTAGGAATATCTTAAAGACAGGTTTATGTTGGCTCACGGTTTCGGAGGTTTGTTGTTTTCAGTCCCATGGTTAGAAAAGCTGAGCAGAGTAGTTCATGGCAGGAGGAACCAGATGAGTCAGAACCAGAGAACAGATATTAGTCTTCAAAGACCCACTAACTTTGGTCAAATAGAACCCAGCTCTCAACAGTTCCATGGTCTCCTGAAATAGTATCATCGCCTGGAAAGTAAGCAATCAAAACAGTCTATGGGAGATGCTTCTAATTTAAGCTATAACACCAGGGCAAGAAGCAAAATCAGCCTCTATGTATCCAAGAAGATGGGGGAGATATAAAGAATACTTATCATTCCTACCATTCCTCTTCAAAGGAATATAGGCCAATGCTTTCCCAATCCTAATGAAGATGGCTGTTATCTCAGAATTTTATACCCAGCCAAAGCCTCAAATGACCACGAGTGTATAATACAGAAATAGTCAGACATGCAAGCTCTCAAAAATTGCCTATTTCATGTGCTTTCTTCTCAGCACTCTACCAAACTGGAGCCAAAGGGTAATGGAATTTGATGGAGGGTGACAAGGAAGTGGGATGGTGGCCTGTCAAACCTCCATGCCCTGGTTTTTATTGCTCTCTCATTCCCCATAATAGAAAGTATACAAGCAACATCTAAAATCTATCAATCAAAAAGTAGCAGTATAGGTGTATCACTTGGAAATGGAGGAGTAAATTACAAGAAAAATAAGAGAGTTGAAAATATTTGGTTCAGAGTTACAGAACTTGGAGATGAGTGAAATAGAGAAATAGCATACTTTGCTATACCTTATTCTCTTAGGGAAAAGAGTAACTGAACCTCAGTTGAGAGGTTAACTCAATATGATCTGCCTTAAAAGAGAAGGCATTTCCAAGGGTCAGTCTGACTTTGCTGACTAGCTAGATGGCTGTAGCAGTGGCCAGAAGAGCTGGGGGGGGGAGGATAGAACTGAGGGAAGGTTTGTTCACCCCACTTTGACTTAAAAACAATGCCAAACTTAGGAACCAGAGAGGTGGTTCAATGGTTAAGAATATCAATTGCTCTTCCAGAGGACCAGGGTTCATTCCCAGCACCCACACAGCTCCAGTCCCAAGGGATCTAACACCCCCTTCTGGCCACTGAGAGCACTGCATGCAGGTGATGAACAATACCTGTCTTTGGTGGACACGGCCACTCACACCCACTCACAAGTGACCTCCAGAGAGCTCAGAATAAGACAGGAAACAACTGTGCTGTCTACACACAGGCTGATGGAAACCCCTGGGGTGGACAAGATCTTCTGGAAAGATGTGTAGTTAAAAAGGGGGCAAGAGATCAAATCAAGAGCCTCATAGCTAGTACTCAGCTGATGCTTGCCCAAGAGTTTATCTCCTGGGGACTCCCACAGCTCCTTGACCTAACAATCACCATTTTATTTATTCATTTATTTTGTTAGTTTGTTTTGTTTTGTTATTTTTCAAGACAGGATTTCTCTGTCTAACAGCCCTGGCTGTCCTGGAACTAGCTCTTGTAAACCAGTCTGGCCTTGAACTCATAGATGTCGGCCTGACTCTGCCTCCCGAGTGCTGGGATTAAAGGTGTGTGCCACCACCACCTGGTAACAATCACCATCTTAAAGCTGTCTTTCTCTCCACATTAGATACAACTAACTTGAAGTTGTAGACCAAATAGTTTAGTCCTTTGGTTTAAAAACATAACTAAGGATATTTACATGTTCAATAAACTATATTAAGTGTTGACATATTATATAGTTTATTACTCAGGATGTGATTGCTTGGTTCTTTTGAATTAAGATAGCTCATTCTAGTAAGTTCATGCCATCCTGATAAGTGGTCAGGATATGCAAATGTACTTCTGCTCCTTCTTTTGTAACTATGAGGTCACGTGGAGAAGGGGCGGTCTTCTGGAGTCTTCAGGACACAGACCTGGAGCAGTTTCACTACCTAGACGACAGAATGCTAATGATTCGATGTCTCAGAGTGATAAAACGATTGACTGAGTTATCCTTTGTATCATGTTAATAAGGTTTTCTGTTATCTTCTCCCCCCCTCCCCCACTTAAATTGGGTTAAAAAGTTGTGGAAAAATAAACACAGAAATTTCAGTATTTCAGTCACTGGAATGCCCTCCTGATACTTTTTAAGGTTTCTGTCCTGTTATTTTTTATGCTGAAAGACCCCCGGAGTTGGGAGACTCTCACTCAAGTCTCGGGATAACACAACCCCCCAAGAACTCAAGAGAGACTGTCCTTGCTGTAATCACATGAGGTTTATTGACAGGAACCAGCGCGCTGGGGCTGGGACTCATATCCCACGCAGGGGTAGAGGAGTTCGACCCCGAGTAGCTGGGAGAAGGGGTATTTAAGGAAAGACACCACAACCCAAATGGGGTAGGGAGGGTGTCATTGGGAAATTCCAAAAATACCAGTGATAATCACAAGGGGGTAACTCCCCGTTTCTCAAGATTGTTCTCAAGAGTATAATCTAACTTTGTGGTTAGCCAGTTCCTGGAACAGAGTCACGGAACCAGCTAACCTAGATTTTTGGCTCTACTCTTCCTGCTAGGGGGTCTGGATTTATCCTGATCTTTCAATGCGTCTTCATATTCTTTACTATATTTCTAAACTTCCCTTGCCCCTACCCTGGTAAGAAGCGTTTTTAATGGGGGAGCGGGAGGGGAATGGGAAAAGGGGAGGAAGTGTAAATTTTTGAATGAAAAAAAGAAAAAGAAGCGTTTTTATCGAGGCCAGTCCTCGACATGTGGCAGCCAATGTGGTGCAGTCATAGACACACAGACGTTGAAAATGAGCACAGCTCTTTTAGAAAACAATTTTCCCCTAGGTCTCAAAAATCACAAAAAGCGCTCTACCTGCCCATTCCCGCCAGTCTGTCCTGAAGGGCAGTAGAGGAGGACTCTAACATGAGAACTTGAGAATTACAACAGGAAATGTCTTATTCACATGAGACTAGGGAGCTATTATTGTCCATTCACATAATGAAACAGTATTTATCAACTAGAATTATAGGAACTATACATAGCAGAATACAAAGTAATACATTAAAAATGGTATAACTTCATCTTATTTTTTCCTTTTGGTTTTTTGAGACAGGGTTTCTCTGTAAAACAGCCCTAGCTGTCCTGAAACTCACTATGTACATCAGGCTGACCTCATATTCACAGAGATTCATCTGCCTCTGCCTCCCAAGTGCTGAGATTAAAGGAGTGAGCCTCCACTGCCTGGCTACTCCATCTTCTTTACAGTATACCAGTCAGTGGGCAAGGCCGCTGTGTGTGCCTGTGTCTATGTGATGCATGTGTGTATGTGTCTCTCAGTCTGTATGCTTGCATCTGGTGGTTGTCTGTGTCTGTGTGTGTTTGTATGTCTGTGTGTGTATGTGTCTCTCAGTCTGTATGCTTGCATCTGGTGTATGTCTGTGTGTGTTTGTATGTCTGTATGTGTATGTGTCTCTCAGTCTGTATGCTTGCATCTGGTGTATGTCTGTGTGTGTTTGTATGTCTGTATGTGTATGTGTCTCTCAGTCTGTATGCTTGCATCTGGTGGTTGTCTGTGTCTGTGTGTGTTTGTATGTCTGTGTGTGTATGTGTCTCTCAGTCTGTATGCTTGCATCTGGTGGTTGTCTGTGTCTGTGTGTGTTTGTATGTCTGTGTGTGTATGTGTCTCTCAGTCTGTATGCTTGCATCTGGTGTATGTCTGTGTCTGTGTCTGTGTGTGTTTGTATGTTTCTCTGTGTGTCTCTCAGTCTGTAGGCTTGCATCTATGTGTATGTCTGTGTCCATGTGTGTCCCCACCAGGACATTGAGGGGGACAGAGGTCAATCTTAAGTGCTTTTCTCAATTGTGTTCTAGCTTCTGTTCTAAAACAGAGGCCCCTCTGGAGCTCTCTGCTTAGGCTAGACTGCCTGGCCAGCAAGCCCCAAGGATCCTCCTGTCTCAGCCTCCCTGGTGCTGGGATTACAGGTACACAGTACTATGTCCAGCATTTACACAGGTTCTAGTGATCAAACTCAGGTCTTCATACTTATGGCAAGCATTTTATCAGCTACTTGCCCAGCACTGGAAACTGATTTTTTTAAGGTTAGTAAATTGTGCTAACAACAAAATAGGATTATTTCAAATCCCCAGAGTGTAAAAGTTATGACACTATATAATACCAGAGTGGGAGAAAAAAACTTAGCCTGTCTACAATGATACTGATACTAAACCTAGAATAAGAAAGTTCTAGAAAAGAGAGCTGGAACTTTCCTTCCCTTGAAAGAACTGATGTAAAAAATACTACATAAAAATTTAATACATTGAATTGAGAATGAAAGACCCCTGGAGTGGGGAGACTCTCACTCAAGTCTCAGGATAACACGACTCCCCAAGAACTCACAAGAGACCGTCCTTGCTGCAATCACACGAGGTTTATTGACAGGAACCAGCACGCTGGGGCCGAGACTCATTTCCCATGCAGGGGAGGTGTTCGACCCCAAGTAGCTGGGAGAAGGGGTATTTAAGGGAAGAAACGAAACGACAACCCAAAGGGGGTAGGGAGGGCATCATTGGAAAATTCCGAAAATATCAGTCATCATTGGGAAATTCCAAAAATACCAGTGATAATCACAAGGGGGTAACTCCCCGTTTCTCAAGATTATAATCTAACTTTATGGTCAGCTAGTTTTTGGAACAGTGTTACTGAACCGGCTAACCTAGATTTTTGGCTCTTCTCTTCCTGCTAGATTTTTGGCTCTATTCTTCCTGCTAGAGGGGTCTGGATTTATCTGTGTCTTTCAGCTATTTATCAAACAAATAATAAAGTATGGCCAAGTTGGGCTTATTCCTCAAGTTCAAAGTGATTTGGCAACAGTATACAGTTCATACAACCATCCATTCTCACACAGAACTCAGGGAAAGCTCATGACAATTCCCTCACCAGACTGTAGCATCACTAGAAGATATAAATGTGGCAGTCACCCCCCGATCTAACACAACATCCAGAATCTAGTCAAATAAGGAGAATAATTTCTCCATGTCATTCATATGCATAGACACATGTGTATGCAGGTGCGGTTATACTGAATTTTGAGTATTCAAAAATGATACAAGCTCCAAGTCAGCCATGGAAACATCATAAACTCCTGACTTGAAAAACAGAGCAAAACAAAACGAAAACCACCTCATGGAAACTCAGCAACAAGTAGCTTCTGATGAGTCCCTTGGAAACTAAGTGGGCATAATGACATCCCAAGGCTTAAAGCCGAGAATGTTCTCCAAGTGTCCTCGTCTTCACAGATTTGACTTTGGATCTGTGCTGGCTTCTCTCTGTAATCTTTGGGCTACCCTAAGCTTCAAACTGTATGTTCTCCTGTACTCTCTCACCACACAGATAGACAATTACCAATCCCTACCCCAACCTAAGGACCTGCATAGCCCTGCCTCCCTTACCATCAGTCTCCTCTCAGCTGTACAAACTGCAGTTTCTAAAACACGATACCTCCAACCAACTGTTGGTGTGCCCAGGGAAGTTCTTTCCCTAGCTTTCTTTCCTCTATCATTTGATTTGCCACATGACCATGCAGTCTCACGCAGTATGCCTCTCCTACACACAGGACCCCACCAGCAGCCAGCCTCCCTGTCCCAGTGACATGAGATGTATTTATGGATGCATTGTTTTCGAGTAAGTTCCTTGGGGGAAAACACTTAGACAATCTTCCCTGCTGAAAACTCAGACCCAATACTGTACCCAGCTACAGCAGACCTGGGTGTCATGTAGCAACACTGATGCAAGAGAAACCCCGACTTGTATAGATTCAAACAGCTGGGAAATTTATTATCCCACATAGAAATTCCCCAGTAGTAGAACAGGCTCCAGGAAAAAGCATGGATTTGTCTTTCTCTGAGAGTCGGATCAATGTTCTCAAACAGAAGCTGCCATCATGGTCTCAAGACGGCTGCAAAGGTGACTGTTGACATCATGGCTTTCTCTTTCATGTCTGTTGAGAGTATGACACTCTGGGCTAGAAAGGTGGCTCAGCAGCACTGGCTGCCCTTGCTGAGAGGCTGGGACTTGATTCCTAACGGTGGTTCACAACAGTATGTAACTCCAGTTGCCTCCCTCTTCTGGCCTCTACAAACACCAGGCAGGCAGACCATGTACATACACAGAGTCAAGATGCCTATACACATAAATAAAAATAAATACATCTTTAAAAGTATCTTAGAGATCCAGGACAGCCAGGGCTACACAGAGAAGTCCTGTCTTGAGGGGGAAGGTCGGGGGGAAAGTATCTTAGAGAGAGACAGGGGCAGAATGAGTCACAGTCTCTGTTGTCATGGAATAAATCATTCCTTCCCATCTGATTGGGCCTCCTTATTCCATATGATCCAATCACTGATAAGTATTATGTGTGATGGTTTGAATGAGAATGGTCTCTTCAGCTGATATGTTTGAATACTCTATCCCCAGGTAGTGGAACTGTTTGGAAAGGATTAGGAGGCATGGTCTTGTTGGAGGAGATGTGTCCTGGGGGCAGGCTTTGAGATTTCATGCCATTCCCAGTAGGTCTCTCTACCTTAAGTGAAGACAGAAAACTAATGACCTGGAAGGCTTCTAGAAAATAATTTTCTTGATAAAAAAAAGTGACCTATATAAAAGAAACTCTTCTTTCTTGACTCAACCATTTGAGAGTGTGATGCCCAGAGCATGCAAGACGAGACAAGCTTGTCAATGAAAGCCAGTGTGATAAGGACAGTTGTCCCCAACTCACTGAAGCATGAAATTATCCAGTTCCAGCTACCTTATTACTTATAAATGTCTTCATCACACAAGCCACTGCTTTCTATCTGAGGCAGTCCCATGACATCTGACATGATGAGACCAACAGAACTCAGTTGATGACAGGTTTTGATTATACAAGGCCACTGCTGAGTTCACTAAGACAGAACTATATTATGTATTAGTTAGAAGGTTCAAAAATGAGTTGCTTCATGAAGCTTCTATTCAACCAATAACACAACACCTTCTTGCACTCAATACACAAAAAGAAAAGAAAAGAAAATCACATCAAATTGTTTGCAGTTCATGTTTGTAGGTTCTGCTCAGTTCCAGGTTCTATGTTGACTGCTTTACACTAATTCCACCTGGGAACAATACTATGAGATAAGGATTATTATCATATCTATTTTATAATGAAGAAAGTCACACTGAAAGTCACCATCAGACTGTCATCTTGCTGAAGGTGGCTTCTACATCAACGTCTTCATCCTTTGGTGTTAATGTTCAGAAACTGAGACAAAGAAAACAATGGGAGGGGACCCCCAAACCCAGTGCTATATATAACAAGTTCAACTGGTATTTAGGCCAGTAAAACTTATTTATCCAGAACTTAGAATAACATAATACAGAGAAGTAAGCCTGATAAAAGTTGCTCCCAAGTCCATTCCTAGGTTTTTCTCTCACAGGCTCTCATAGGTCTCTAGCTCACATCTCCATGACTGTATATGAGGATGGTTTCCCTAGGATAGTACATGGTTTTGCTTTCACTTCATGTAGCCCAGGCTCATGACATAACTAAAAATGACCTTTAATTTCTTGTCCTTCTGCCTGAGTCTTAGGATCAACAGCCCTTCTCCGACATACCAGAGTAATCACTACTGCTGATCAAAGTCATACTGTCATCCATGCTAGGCAAGTGCTCCACCAACTGAGCTATTATGGCCCTACCCCTGCACACCTACATGTTAAAGACACATCCTCCAGCTGCATCTGGAATTCCCTTTACACAATTACTCAACCAGTTCATGTCCATAAGTTGTCAATTAAATATCATTAAAATATAAAGTTTTTTATAAGATCTCCTGAGTAAATTGGGAGCATGGGGACCATGGGAGAGGGTTGAAGGGGAGAAGAGAGGCAGGGAGGGGAGCAGAGAAAAATGTAGAGCTCAATAGAGAGAGAGAGAGAGAGAGAGAGAGAGAGAGAGAGAGAGAGAGAGAGAGAGAGAATCTCCTAAACCTTGGGAGATGGCGGGGTAGATAAACACTTGCCAATAAAGTATGAGGAGCCGAGTTCAGAGCCCCAGAACCCACACAAAAATGGACATGGAAGCACATGTCTACAATCTCCTAGAGCTCCAATAGAGATGGAAGGGAGAAGGGGAAATCCCTGAAAGCCCAAAAGCCAGCTAGCCTTGTGGACACAATAGACCGTCTCCCAAACAAGGTAGATGGGAAAGCCCAACACCTGAGACTGTCCTCTGACTTCCCATGCACACCATGATGTGTGCATGCACGCATGCACACACACACACACACACACACAAACACACACACACACACACACACACACACACACGGGGCAACGGGGGGGGGCAGGCAGGGGATTTAAATTTTCTAAATCAAAGTTTTTGAAAAGGCGTCCATGTGAAGAAATCCCAAAAACAAAGAGAGGTCTGTCTACTCGGTGGGGCATCATACTCTGCTATCTGGCCAACTCACCAACTACTCAGGTTTCTCTTAAGCATAGCCATGGCTTTTGACTAAGGCGGAACACACATGGCTTATTTCTCTGGGCTCCTTTCCCTGGTAGCTAAGGCAAACACAAATGGTGTTATCAGGTTTCTAGTCCCAACAGTGCACAGATTGTCCTCAGATCTTAGGTATCACAGCCAGAATGTGCTCAGAGGGTATTTAGGTAGGTCTAAAAAGAATAGAAAAAAGAAGAGGCAGTGATGGGGTATAGTGATTGTTTGTCAAGTAGAAGGGAAATGAGGAGGTTGTGAGCATGAATTGAAGGCGCTACAGACTTCCATAATCTCCGCCATTAGGAACACGCTGCTTAGCTTCACCAAGGTTCCAGGATGGCTTTAGGATAGCCAGTATCACTAACGGCTGTTAGTCTGGCTGTTAGAAATATTCCTGAGCAGGATTCATCAGGTGTTCATTTCAAAACAACAACAGTTGTTTTGTTACTGTTGTTACTCATGTGTTATGCCATGGACTTAAGGAGCATTGAGAAAAATACTCCAAATGAATGGATCTGGAAAATATTATATTAACTGAGATGAGTCAGACTCAGAAATATAAAAACCACATTTTTCTCTTATATGTGGATTCTAACTTGCATGTATATATGAATGAATGCATATATGTATGTAAATAAAGGAATATGGGGTGAATATAGTCTGTGAAAAATATATGCAAGACCAAAAGGAGTAAGGGGGTGTTAAGGAAGTGGGGTAGGGAAAAGGTTACATGTGACATGAAAGCAGGAAGAGACAAGGGGGAAGGTGGACATGGGAGAGGAAAGGAAAAGAGAATCGACAAAAACCAACCCAGCTACCACCCAGGCCCAGAACCAGGACTACGAGGTAGCCCACCCCAACACTCACCTCATCTATGAACTACTGGAACATAAGAAGGGGCAGATTCAAAGCTGTAGGATCTCATAACACAAGGCGACAACAGGATATCCGAGAGGAGACCCAGTGAGAGCCCAGTAACAGAAGCCAGAGGCCTCAAACCAGACCAATGACTCAGTGCAATGAATACTCCCAAGTAAGGATGTATGGACTAAAGGATATAGTGATTGACTCACTGGCCACACTACAGTGATATTGGATTCCCCTCTGTATGCTGTGAATAAAGAACTGTTTTGCGCCTATAGCAGAGCTGTAGGGGAACAGAGCTAGGTGGGGAAAACTAAGCTGAATGCTGGGAGAAAGAAGGGCTAAGTCAGGAGAAGCCATGGAGCCTCCGCCGGTAACAGACACGCTGAAACTTTGCTGGTAGGCCACGACCTCATGGTGATGCACAGACTAATGGAGAGGGGTTAAATTAATACGTAAAAATTAGCCAATAAGAAGTTAGAGCTAATGGGCCAAGCAGTGATTTAATTAATACAGTTTCTATGTGATTATTTCTGAGCTAAGTGGCCAGGAACCAACAAGCGGCCTCCTTACTATACTATAGCTTCCATGCCAAGATCTTAATTTGTTTTGTTTGTTTGTTTCTACTTTTGTTTTCATTGGGGGCGGGTCACTTTTAAATTTTCTTTTGTGAGGCAGATTGCAAGGGCAGAGGGTAGAAGCCAGGGGACAGGGAGATGAGTGAGATTAAGACGCATGATGTGAGATCCACAAAGAATCCATAAAAGTTTTTTAAAAAAGAAGAAATTTTGAGTGAAAATGCCATAATAATGCCTAATATGTATATGGTGATAAAAATAAGTTCTTAAAAAAGAAGAAGAAAAACAATGTAAATATTGCATAGACAAATCTCCTCTTGATGAAGGAGGGAGCGCTATTAAAATCTATACACCAAAAGAGACTAAAATGCTGAAAATACCACTACCACGTGACTCAGCTACCCACTCTTGGGTGTACACCTGGGCGACATGTCCATCCATGCTGTCGCTGTACTGTTCACAGCACAGGAAATGGAACCAGCCTCAACATATATCAACGGATAGATAGATAAGGACAATGCAGGGATCTCAGGAGGTGGCTCAGCCAGTAAAATGCTTGCTAGACAAGAATGAGGACATGAGTTCATCGCCAGCACCCACACTAAAACTCCAGGCAAGGCAGCAGGCAGTAGTAATCCTTGCACTGAGCAGTCAAAGATCCCTGGATCCACTGGCCAGCTAACCTGCTTGCCAAACTGGCAAGCCCCAGGTCCCAGTGATAGACTCAGTCTCAGAGATCTAAGCGGATGACCCCTGAGAAACAATCTCTGAGGTTGACTCCTGCTCTCTAGGTGCACACACATGCACTACATACCTGAACACGCACACCTCCTTATTCGTGCACACAAAAGAAGAAAATATTGTTCATAGATACAATGGAATTCTACTCAGCCTCCCAGATTTAATTTTTAATGTATAAATGTAGATATGGATAGGTGGGCAGTGGTCATGAAAGAAGTGAGGAGGGGGAGAAGGTCGTAAGGGGAAGGAAGGCAGTAGGTGGGCGCTACTATGGGAAGGAGGGAGACTGGGGGGAACAGAGAGAGGAGCATCAACAAGTCAATATATGGAAAAACTATAAGGAAACCCCTTACTTTGTATGCTAATTTTAAAAATTCATACAGCACATAGGTAGGAGCTATCAAAGCTAAGAGAGAGGGCTCCATCAAATCAACACTTCAAAGATACCTACCTACCGACAAGATGATAAATAACCAAAAATATCAAGAGTTGAGTGAAGTCATGCTGTGCATTTCCCACATCTAATAACAGTAGGAAACCCAGGAGTTGGCGACATCACCCATTTAACAGAAAGAGAACTATCAAGAGTGGTGTCTTAGTTAGGGTTTCCATTGCTGTTTTTAGTTTTTCGAGACAGGTTTTCTCTGTGTAGTCCTGGTTGTCCTGGAACTCACTCTGTAGAACAAGCCAGCCTCGAACTCACAGAGATCTGCCTGCCTCTGACTCCCGAGTGCTGGGATTAAAGGCGTGCACCACCATTACCTGGCTCACAGCAACTCTTATAATGAAAACATTTAGTTGCGGTGGCTCACTTACAGTTCAGAGGTTCAGTCCACTGTCATCATGACAGAAAGCATAGCAGCATGCAGGCAGACGTGGTGCTGGAGCTGAGAGTGTTACATCCTGCAGGTAACAGGAAGTCGGCTGACACACTGATGGTATCCTGAGGGTAGGAAATGTCCAAAACAGGCCCCAGCCCTGGTTGTCTCTCAACTGGCCATAACTGGGGTCATCTAAGCACAAATTAATATTGTCCCAGTAGGTGTTGGCTTTTCATTGAGATAGCTCTGACTGGCCCATCAGGAGAGATATGCGTTCTCCCATCTTCTTCCTGCCAAATAAACACTCAGGTAGCTTCCAGCCCCTGGCCTCTCTTAGCTTCCTTTGATTTCAAAGACCTTCAAATAGCCATTCTGGATCCATGACAACAACTCTACTTGGTTTCCTCTAATCCCAGCTTTTCTCTTGATGGGACCTCTGAGGGTCCCAGCATACCAAACACTGCAGTGGCACCCCAAGTCTATACCATATACTTCTAGCAGCTGCTGGAGAATTCCAAACTATCATCTACCTTGTACAGATCTGGGGTATACAAATCCAAACTCAGAGTGTCAGCAGGGGGTGTTCCGTCTGAAGCCTGGGTGGGGATCCAGTTCAGGCCCCATTTTCAGTGTCTGATAGCTCCTGGCAAATCTCATGAGACTTGGGATGGATAACTCCACTCGGTACCCCCTTCTGCTTTGTGTGTTTCTGTCACCTCCCTTACAGAGACACCTATTCATGCACTTAAGTCAATCTGAAAATGGGATGCTCTCATCTCAAGATGGTTAACACTGTAAGGGTCATATTCACTGAGTCGTTGTGGACCTTTGAAGGGAGAGACTATGTTCAAACCAACCCCACTCTGGGAGAATGAAGGAGAGGCCAGTTCTCAGAAGAAAGGACAGGCAGAGACACAGAAACAGTTTGCCCCTGCCACCCAGCCTGCTTTGATCTCTCAACAATCTACACTCCAGGCTTGATGATCAGAGACAAATTGGCATAGCAATAACAAAAAGTGAATGTACACCTAAGGTAAAATAAGGAATTGTCTGAGTCTTTTTTTAAGGAATTGGCATTTTCTCTTTAACCAGATGGTTCAATATGGTCTGTTTCTCACCACAGCTGAGAATGCAGTTACCCTATGATATTGTCTCTGAGACCTGCTTCCAATAAACCCTCAAAAAGAAACAGATGAGTTGACTGAAAAGTTGGACATAATCTCAGAAATAACTACCATGGAGTAACCACCCATGAAAAGAGCCTTTCTAATAGATGAGAAAAGAGAGAGACCAGGGAGATGGCTCAGCCCCTGAAGTACGAGCATTCCAAGTGTAAGGGCCTGAGCTCAGTCCTCAGAACCCATATGGAAAGAAAGGCCAGCACAGTGAAGCGTACTTGCAATCCCAATGCTGCACATCCCCATTCTTCCTGGCCAGCCAGACTAGTGTACTTAGTGAGTTCCAAGCCAGCGGGAGACCTCACCTTAAAAAGAAATGGCCACACCCAACGTTGTGTGGCCTTCGCATGCCCACACACATAGGCACCTCCACAATACACATGCACGGCCACACACAGAGAGAGAACACTCACCTCAGGGCCTGGAACTGAAACATACTGGTACAAATTAAACGGAAGCTCCTCTGAGAATGGTTTGTGTGATCATTAGTAATATTTATCAACCTGACAGGATCCAGGATCACCTAGGAGACAGATCTCTGTGTATGCCTGTGGGGTTACCCTGATTCCATTAGTTGGGGTTGGATGACCCACCCTTGAAGTGGGTGGCACATCCCATGGGCCAGGGTGCTGGACTGGATAAAAAAGGGAAAGTGAGTTAAGTGCGGTTTCTCTCCCTCTGCTTCTCAATGATAGATGCAATGTGAGCAGAAGCCTTTAGACCTTTCCATGCAGACTTCCCCATCAGGACGAGCTGCACCCTGGAATCGGGAGCCAAGGCACTCTCTCTCTCTCTCCCTCCCACCCTCCCTCCCTTCCATTGCTTTTGATGAGTGTTCTGTCACACCAATGAGTAATTATCGCACCACTCACGGAGTGGCAGTGTCCTGTGCAGAGAATGACTCAGTCAGTCCACTGAGATGGAAGGACACCAAGATATAAGGTCATGCTGCTAGCGTTTGCAACATCATGTTAAATTAAGCTCCTGAGACGCATATGAAGTTAGATAGGCACGTTCCTTAGGGAACATAAATGTCTACAGATTTGCCATTTTTGATATTTGCTAGGGAAAAACCGTTCCAGGTACAGGGACCAAGGATAAATGTTGCGCACCAAGACTGAGCCAGAATCTCCAGGCTCATTCTCGAGATGTGTACCCGGGAATGGACAAAGGCCATGGTGTTCCAATGACGACTCGGCTTGTTAGAAGCAGAATAGGGTTTCCAGAAGGGCTTTCCAGCTCCGAGGGTTTTTATTGTGTGTCTGGATGGTTTGCTGCCCTAGATGCCACTACAGGGGACAGTTATCATGGGACAACTCCTTCTACTAAAGGTCAGATTGCTGGAAGAAGCATGTGGGCAGTGAGCCAAGGTCCCTCTGGGTAGTCAATTTCCAGATGGGTTATGCTCATGAAGCACAAAACCACCTTCAGATGCTCTATCCCTATCCCCTCCAAAAGCCATTTGTACCCAACAGTACCAACACAGCACCTAAAAATTATTCTGGGATCCCTGGGTCCTATTCACCCCCAAAAGGAAAATAGACAATTAAGTCAATTACATGATAATATTTTCCAGAAGCCCCATAATCTATATCCATGACTTCCAGAAAATTCATCCTCATTACTCAGCAGAGACAGTGAGCCCCAAAGGCATATAGACATTCAGAGCCACGTGACCATTGCAATGGGATAACAAGGCCCGAACAACAGTTTCATCCTTGACTCAAACAACAGTTGCCATTAAACAGCTTTCATACACTGGAGTCCCTTCTGGAGACATTGTTGTGCCTCACACAGCCTTGTAATCAAGTCATAGGACCAATAGGAAATTTGGGACTCAAGCTACATCAACAGGAGCCAAAACTGAGAATTTATCTCTAAAACACCTTAAGGTGTAGCTTTCATTAAACGATATGAAGTCCATGAAAGATTTGCACAGATTTTGAGAAAGTTATCAAGAAAAACACTGCCACTGTGAATTGAAAGGCGTAGAGACCTTTGGATACTCCAAATGCTCACTAAAGGAAACAAGCTGAAAAAAAATAACAAACAAAACGACGAAATTGCAGGGCTGGGGAGGTGACTCAGCAAGTGAAGCGCTTGCCAAACAAGCATGAAGACCCGTGTTCAATCCCCAGAACACACATAAAAATGCTCGGCATGGTGGCATGCACTGGTAATCCCAACACTAGGGAGGCAGAGATAGGCGGATCCTTGGGGTTTGATGGTCATCTAGCCTAACTGGTGAGCCCATGATCAGTAAGAGGTCCTGTGTCACCATGCGAGGATGGCAGTTCTTGAGGAATGACAGCCGAGGCTGCTGGCTGGCCTCCACATGCAGATGCACACACATCTTTTGACTCCTTTTCAATTAATTTGAACTCAAGTGGAAAGCAATTACTCCCATATTTCCAACTTGCTTGCACTGCTACTTCTTGACGTGGCCATTCAATAGACATTATCTCCTGAGGATGCAGCTCTCTTGTTCCCGATGCCTCTCCATGCTTGTTCTAACAGTCATCACTACTTTTATTAAACAGCAGTCAGAGCTTGTGGTGTGTCTAGGTAGATAGCCCCTGTCGGTCTGAGGCTGAGCTATCATCATTGCACTTCCCCTCAGACAAAGCTGCTTCTCCAGGAGTCTTTCGTCAGCTAGCGGTCTCTTACCTTGCCTGCCATCTTCATTGCATCCACCCCTTTGAAGGGACACACCGTTTTTTGCCTCCAAATTCTTCTCCTTGTAGCTTGTTTTCTTGGCTTCCAGAGTTTTCCTCTCTGCTCCAGTCTGCATTGGTTCCACTCTTAGGCCTACCGCCCACCATACTATTCCATTTTCCTTCCTAGGGGACATCACTGCTTCTTGGATCCTGTGCCTTCCATTTTCTTGCTTTACCTTCTGTTTTGCTGGAGCATAGCCTCGAGCAGATTTAAGCCTAAGTAAAATGCAAGTGAACTCGAAGTATATAGAATTCTAAATTGAAAATCCCCTTCCTAAATTTTTAACTGTTTAAAGTTGTGTGTGTGCACAGGCACACATGTGCCAGGGCATGCGTATGGAGGCCAGAGGACAACTTTGTGGAGCCAGCTCTCCCCTTCCGCCATTATGTATGGGCATCGAACTTAGGGTACCAAGCTTGAATGGCAAGCACCTTTACCCATGAGCCATCTAATCACTGGGCTAAAATCAGCATCTTTTTACTGTTCCTTTTGAGGAAATCAAAGTCACTCTGATGTTTATTCCTCCAAATACAATGCTTTGAGCACACCGAAAGCTTAGGATGTCTGCTCTGAACTCTTTCTTCATGCTGTGAACACTGCCCACCAATGTACTTTGATGAGACTCTTTTTCATTTTGATGAGCGCCCAGTAGATAATCTCAAATTGGTTTTATGGTTGGAGATGTAGCTCAGTTCATGGAGTGCTTGCCTAACATGCCTAGAGTCCTAGGTCCAATCCTCAACACCACATAAACTATAAGGGTGATGCACAGCCCCTAGCAAGCAGAGGCAGGAGGATCGTAAATTAAGTGCTATTCACAGCTACTAAGTGAGTTCGAAGCCAGCCTGGGACACATGAGACTGTCTCAGAAACAAATAACCAACCTGTAAATTATATTGGCTAATTGTCATGTGCTGTTTAAGCCTGTGTCTTCTAAAGCCCCTGTCCTGGGTCAGGCTGGTGCCCTGGCTGATAGCTAGCAGTGTTAAAAACACTGCATCCTTGCAAACAGATAGAAGGTCAATCATTTCCAAAAGACTCCAACACTTATGTAATGTTTATCCCATTGTAGAAAAATGTCTGGAGGAGGAACATGAAGCCAGAAGTTCATTCTTGGAAAGAAAGCTCAAACAGGGATGCCCCTGGCTGCCTCTATTCCCCGAGTTCCCCTGGTTTGATGATGTTGCCTTTGCTTGTTCTCTCCATCAGGCTACCCCAGTTGTCTCTGTTGAGCACTCAAGTACCTACTTTGGTGATGTCTTGCTGTCTGTCTGCTTTTTCTTTCTCTCTGCTTCTTGGTACTTACCCTTTGACTTTTGCTTGCGATAGACTCAATAAACTCATTCAAAGCTGAAAGTACAGTTACCCTAGATCATTCTCCAGATCACACAGAACAATCCAGAAATTGGAAACACCCTTCAAAACAAGGTATAGCTGCAAGCTAATCAGGGAGTACAGTCTTTTTTTTTTCTCCTAGGTTAGAAGAAACTAAGCAAACAACTGAAGTCTGGGTTGGCTTCTGGAAGAAAGAAAAAAAGGACATCAAAGGCTTACTTTGAGGGATTTCCTAACCAACCAACCAGCCAACCAACAACCACCAATGCCAGCTGTAAACAGTAAGACTCTCAGAGTGGAAGCAACCTAGGAATCCTAACAACCGAATAGAATGTGGAGCATGGAAGCAAAAGGGGCATGCATGGAAAGGCTGATAAGCTCTGCTCCAAGACTCTGACTCACACTACAGTTTATTTGCATGCTTCTTGTTGAGTTATTAAGCCCATTTGTTTGTTACAGATACCGTGGTTCCATTCCCACAACATCTGGGAATGGGAAAACTAGAGGCAGGAAAGCGGCCTGGTGGTTGTTATGGCTGGAGCTACCGGAGGGGTCAGTTAAGAAGGGCAGCCTGCCTACCATGCTGCTTTACAGAAAAAGTTTCAGTTAATAGATGTATTAGGAACCAGAGAAACAGAAAAACACTTTTGGAACTTCCAACTAAAAAAATATAAACAAAGCAGGGTGGTGGCACACGCCTTTAATCCCAGCACTAAGGAGGCAGAGGCAGGCGGATGTCAGTGAGTTTGAGGTCAGCTTGATCTACAAATCAAGTTCCACGACTGCCAGAACTGTTAAACAGAGAAATCCTGTCTTGAAAAAACAAAATAACAACAAAAAAAAACTTAAGTAGAAATGAGCTGGGGGTGTAGCCTGGTGGTAGAACGCTTACCTAGCACACTTAAGGATCTAGGTTCAACCTCTAAGAGATAAAGAGGAGGAGGAGGTTAACATAATCTGAGAAGTATTTTCCCTTGGGTTGAGACTACAGCTCAGTGGTAGAGTGCTTACCTAGCATACATAAGGCCTTAAGTTCCATTCTGAGTGTCTGCACATACACACAGCATCCCAAGTATTTGGTAACTATAAAAGGAAACATGGTAATTTTACAGTGAAAGTCTTGTGGCTAAAACTTTAACTAAGTGATGGCTAACATCACCAGTCACCCCACAGTAGCAGGAGTAACCCCTGATCATGCAGGTCCCCTCTGAAAGCATTCTCCAAACATCATACAATTCAGTCTAATCAGGGGGAGTCTCAAAACCACCCAATGCAAGACACTTTCTAAAAAGCAACTGGCTAGCAATGCTCCAAAGTGGGACTCTCCTAGGTTAGAAGAAACTAAGCAAACAACTGAAGTCTGGGTTGGCTTCTGGAAGAAAGAAAAAAAGGACATCAAAGGCAAGGACTACTGAAGCAGGGACAGGCTCCACAGGACAGGGTCTAAGCATAATGCCCAACAGTGGTAGAAAACGACGCCATCGAAGAAGGCTGGGGGAGAAGGCCCTGGGAACGAGGGAACTGAACTCTTAGGGGGCAAGAACGCTATTGGGCATAATTCTGAATTTAATGGGTTCTAGGCTGAGAGTAACCACCCTGTGAAGTGAAACACCCTTAGAAAACCTGTTTCTGGCCAGAAGAACCCAGAAACAGTACTCACAGGCACGGAAACTGAGGCGTAGCCCAGAAAAGAGCGAGTAGAAAGGGTACAAATCTTGGGTGTCAGCCAGCTAGACTCTAAGGCTAAGCCACAACGCCCACATGCACTGAACTCCAGGGAAGTGAACTAGGCTGGCACTATTGTCTCAGAACTGGCAGTCTCAATTCTTCCAGGTTAATTACCTGCTTGGGAAAAAACATAGACATTCTTCAGAGGAATATATACAAATCCAGAGCTATCATCATGTAATGTTCAAGGTAACTACGCAAAACCCCCAGATTGTATGATACGAAGAACCAGGTATAAGTGACCAATTCTCCAGAAAAGAAAATTAAATAAGAGCCTGGGACCAATCAGATGTTGACTTTTTTGTTGTTTTTGTTTTTAGAGGCAGGGTTTCCTCTGTGTAGCTTTTGGAGCTGTCCTGGAACTTGCTCTATAGCCCAGCTGGTCACAAACTCACAGAGATCCGCCTGCTTCTGCCTCCTAAGTGCTGGGATTAAAGGCATGCGCTGCCGCTGCCAGGCTCCATTTTAAAATAACAATTTTATGACAGTTATAATTATGCATAGCAATGTTTAGAAAAACACGAATGAATTGATAGGCGATCTCAACTGAGAGGAACTCTAAAACAAACAGAAATTCTAAAAGTAAAATCAGTTTATAAAAGAAGGAAGTTACCATGAGGCCTTAAAAGTGAGGAAAGATGCTAGGAGCCAGTAAACTCAAAAATTGATCAGCTGAGGTTATTCTACTTGAAAGAACTTTAAAAAAGACATTTTTTCCCCATGAGCAGCCCACCCATTAAGACTATAATAAACACACACAGAAGTAACAGGTTTTCGGATGCAGAGAAAGTGGAGCCTCGCAGTTGCTGGTAGGAACAGGAATTAGTCTAGCTGTTGTGGAAAAGCTTGAGGGTTCCCCCAAACATTAAACACGGGGCTGGCAAGACAGCTAAGAGAATGAAGGCACTTGCTGCCAAGCCAGGCGATCTGAGTTTGATCCCAACAACCTACCAGGTGAAAGGAGAGAACCCACTTGCCTAATTGTCCTCTGACTTCCACAAGTATGCCCCTATGCCAACACTATAAATAATGCTAAACAACAATCTGACCCTACCAATGTAGCCAGAATATTCAAAACCAGATATTCAAACAAATGTCCACAATAGTGTTGCTCATGACAGCACCAAGGTAGATTCAATCTAAATGTTCACAACCTATAAAAAACAAGTATGCTATCACCACATGAAAGATTAGTCAGCCATGAATGGTCTTCAAAATATTATGCTAATATTAGAAGCGATAGCTCAGCAATTATGAGCACTAATTGCTCTTCAGGAAGATCTGGGCTTGATTGCCCACATCACACAGTGCCTCACACCCACCTGCAGCTCCAGCTCTAGGAGGCCCATCCCAAACCTCTGGCCTCTGCGGACACCAGGCACACATCTGGTACATGGGCATACTTGCAGGCAAAACACTCATACACATAAGAAAATGTAAATATTATGCTAAGTGAAAAAGCCATACCTGAAAGGTCACACCTTGCATGATTGTGCTCTGCCTATGTGAACAGCGCAGAGCAGAGCGCGGAGACAGTGAGCAGCCTGGCCGTCAGGGAGGAGGGAGGAAGAGGCTGCTGCATCATCTACATTTCTGGACTGTATCTTAGTCTGTCCGTGCAGCTGCCACAGTATTCCAGACACTAATTTATAAAGAAAATAAACTTAAACTTCTAGCAGTTGCATACGAATTTCTCACGGTTCTGCAGGCTGGCAGGTGCTAGCATTCAGGGACGACCTTCTTGCTGAAGGATAAAGACCAAACAATGGTGTAGAGAGAACTGAGATTTAAAACCATATTTTCGTGACCGCTTCTGGAGGCAGACTCTGCCATAACACTGCTAAACGACTAGAAGCGCAGGGTGGAAAACAAAGGATCTGTATTTCCCACTTATCAACCAACACACAAGGAAATAATCCAAAGTGAGCTGTGGACCTAAATGGAGGCGTCAAGATTATAAAGCTCTGAAGAGAAGATATTTTGGGGGGACAGGGCTTGAGATAGAAAATGAGAAACAAAGGTGATTCTTTAGATTATAAGGATTCTTTCTTCCTTTTGCCTCGCTATGGTGATGATGAACATCCTTTTCCCAGCACTCGGGAAGCAGAGGCAGACAGATCTCTGGAGTTCAGGGCCGGCCTGATCTACATAACTTTCAGAACAGCCAGTGCTACATAATGATCCTATGTTAAAAAAAAAAAAAAAACAGAACAAAACAAAAACCCTTCCTTTTCAAGAATGTGTATTCTGTAATGACCATGTATCATAGTCATAAAAAAATAAAAATTTAACTTCCCTTTGCTGTCTTCACTTGAGACCCCCAGGACACCCAGCTTACACAAAGCAGAAGTGGGAATGAGACTGTATATTGTTTTGCCTCCATTCTCACAAGTATTTATAGGGAGGAGACAATATTATACAAAGAACTAGACATTACATTGAAATTGTCTCTTAAATCTTCAGATGCTACAAATGTTGCACCTCAAAACACAAACTTACTGGAACCAAAGGACTTCCGGTTTCTTTAACTCATGTTAACTAAATATGAAACACCCTGGTTCCACATGATTCCAATTAGCTATAAGCGCAAACCCCACAGAATGCAAATGTTTTGCACAGAAAAAGCCCCATGGCAGCAAGTTTAAAAGGCATACAAATCACTTCCCACTCTTTGAGCAAGCTCTGTGACTGCTTGCCCAGCAGGACATGATGAAAGGGATGCTGGAGCCAGGCCTCAAAGGATGGGCAGTTTCCTCTTCCAGCTGCTGTAAGGAGGCCAAGGAGAAGTCCTGCGAGGAGGAAATGGAATGTCATGTTGAACTCCAGGGCAAGGCCAGCATAAACTCTGCCGGTTCTGCTGAAGTGTGTTTCCTCCCCTGCTGTCCCCTCACCTTGAGATATCCCAAGTGACACTGGAGGACCAGGCGGGATATTCCCACCAATCTTGTCCCATGCCGCACACTGGAGAACAGATTAAAGGAACACTGTTACAGTGATAACACTGGGCCACTCCCCAATGTCCTACATGCCTAGACATAAACTTTCTCAAAACCAAAGCTTGATAGCACCCCACACACACCTCAAAACTCAGCTAAACATATTAGTATGATTCCAAAAGGCCACAGGGTCAACAAAAAAGAAAACCAGCCAGGCTCTTGCACCCTTCACTGCTTATTTATTAGGGACACAAACAGTACAGTCTCTCCATGGCCATGAAGTGGAAGATCACATTGCTTTGGGGAATACCTTTGCTTAGTCTGTTAACACTCTGAGAGAGTAAATCACTTTCAAAGATAAACATTTAATTCCAACGTATGAGCCTCCACTTCCAGTCTGCTCTTTGAAAAGGAAGTATGGCTCAACAGGGCTGAAAGCGTTTTAGATCACAAGTTTTCACTGTCTGGCTGAACCAGTTTATAATTTTCTTATGCAACTCCTCATATTCATGGTTCAATTTTCACACCTATGCATGGACAGATGCTGTTTAAAATAAGAATTAACACACTTGCTCACACTTAAGTTCAAAACCAATCAAGAACTGCAGCTTCCTATCGGGGAAAGTGAGCGTCTGCTGCCCTCTCCTGCAACAACAATGAACTGAATAAGCGGAGGCTGGAGCTGAGTGAAATCCTCAAGCCAAAGGGAATGGTCACGTCATTCTCACGGGACTCCAATCAAAAACCAGACAACAACGAGAAAATATATTGGTAATATTTATATTTGAAAGTCCCCCACTGATACATGAGGTTTAGATTACAACTTATTTACAGTAAGTAATTTAAAAAAAAAAAAAAGAATGAGCTGATAAAGAAAATAGAGGAGATGGGGAAGAGAGGAAGGGAGAAAAGGAAACCTGCATTCACAGACATCATAATATGGGGTGTTTGTTTCCAGGAGAGACTACGGCCGCTATCGTGCACAAGAAGCAGCACAAATTAACATTCCGCTAAACTCAAGGTCTGCTTAGCTTCCTCTTGAGATGCACAATCCTTTCAGGTTCTCCAAATTAAATGTAGAGGAATATAAAATGCATTGCTGATATACTTATTACAAAAGTCCTTTATGGCTCATCCCCTAACTCCGCTCTGAAGCAGCTGAGCCGGAATACAAAAATAAAGCTATTCCTGTGCAAATACAACGCCACAGACCACACCTGCTGCCACCTTTCTGTGACAGGCGACCATCAAGTTGTGATAACATCAAAGGAGAGAAGCTCTTCATTTCCTGGGCCAGATCAATACAACCAATTAAAAGGGAAAACAAAGCACGAAAAGAAAACTTTGTAATGCTGACGCCAGCCTCCCATCCTCCCCACTGCCCATCCCCCGTGATCCCCCATGCCCACAAAGACATAAAACAGCTTTTAAAGCTATAAGTATACTTTATTTCCCTTTCCATAATGTGACCGAGCCTAAGGCTGTGTGTTCAGCATAGCAGGTGCGATTCCAAGCACTCCCTAGGTCTGTCTGCACTCTGGACTGCCACAGGGGGCACGTATAGGAGGTGCAGAATCATATGACCCTGCTACCTAGGCAAAGAGCCCAAGGAGGAGGAGCTTGCTCTGCTCCTGCACATCCAGTCACATTCAGGGGATTATTTATTTCTTTATTTTTTATTTTATTAAAAAAAACAGTCAATGTCAGGAAGAACAAAATGTAATCGAAATTGCAAAGGACAATAACAATGAGGGAGGACCACCAGGGACATGAGCGCAATGAGGAGTGTACGCTTGATCCAGAGGAGACGATCATTTCACCCACACAGTCATGGCAGGCCTGCAGCCTGCGCCCTCGGCAGGCATCATTCTATCACAAAATTTAAAATTAAATTTTAATTTTTTCCCCAAGGACACTCTAAGTCTTATCCCTGAAACCAATATGGTAGGGATAAGGTTGGAGTAGTCACCACTCACTAACTACAATATTTGCTATTGAAAAAATATATTTATATATAGTTCTGGAAACTACGAAGCAAACAAAATAGAACACAGAGCTGAGTTTGTCATAGTTAACTCACGAAAGCGACAGCAGGATTGCCCAGGGAGGGTCAGACAGGGGGCTGCTGCAAACGCAGCAAGTATGTCCTTAAATATGTCACATAGTGCAACAATCAGGTCACCTGGGCTAGCTTCTTGTTACCACACACAACATGACAGATGTCATATTGTCACTTTCAGTTAAAAAGAAAGATGAGTGTTTTTTCTCAGAAGTTGCCCTGTGATTTTAGACAGCTCTAATCACAAATCTTTAAATAGTCTAAAGCTTAGCTTTATTCTTCTCAGCTGGGAATGATCAATAGACAAAACTGACAGACAGGGTGCCGGCACTGTTCGCCCTCAGCTCAGAGGACAAGGACATGGTGCAGAGAGGGGTCCTGATCTCTCTCATCTCAAATGAGCACATTTCATCCCGAGGGGCACAGGTCATGGCAAGCATCAAAGATACGTGTAATGAAAATCTAAAGTAACGGCTAAAATAGAAAAGCTAAAAGAAGAGATGTGCAGCGGGTTTATTTCTTAGCATCAATATGTGAACTTGCACCTCTGCTCCAGTATGTTTCTAACACAGGACCCTCCTTAATGCTCTTTAAAACCCTATTCATTCCAAGGAACCATCTTGTACTTGGAGGTCTCACACCTTAAAAAAAACAACAACAACAACAAAACACTGTGTTTCCTTTTGAGAATCAACAAAGGCATAAAAAAAAAAAGCCAAAGGTACCTAGATGAAAATATCATCCATCATTAGTTTACTTTTATGTACACACTGTGACTGACAATCTGGAAACACTTCATAAGTGAGAAAGGTCAATCAATGGCTTTTCCCTTCCTTTTTCTTGCAAACAAAAAAGCTCCATATTCTACTTTACATTTAAAAGGAAGGAAATATACAAGCCCATATCTATATGGTATTTCTACGAGAGCAACAACAGTTCATGTGTTCATGTTAGCTACGATCACAACTCAACATATGAACACAGAATCAGCTCTACGCCATGAGCACTGCTGGACACGATGGTTCAGGGTTATGGGGTCGCTGCTGCCCTGTCTCTAATGAGCAAGAGCTTCCCAGAAAACAATCCCCCAACATATATTGTCAGTACACAGCAACTCAACCACATCGGGCATGTACATACTGCACACCAGTACATCAGCAATTTGCCTATCAAGCAAGAGTCTTCCTTTAACACAGAACAGAAAGCCAATAAGATACATCTAGAGTATAGCCCTAGTTTTGTGTTTATTTCTTAAACAATTTGGTCACGATGCACCTTTGATATAAAAGTATTTTTTAAACTTTATTATTAATACTCAGGACATTAGGAATTTCCAGATTTTTTTTCAGTAGCATTTGTAGAACCACTTTTGGTAACAAATACAGTAGTTAGGAATATGCATCCATATCAGAATGCATAATGTTGATCCTGAATCCTTTCTGGCTAAAAACAGGACTGACGCTGTGATGAGCAATTGAATGAGAATCTACAAAAAACACTGGAACATGTTTTGTTTCTCCCAGAGGCTGCATCCTCTTTTGCTGAAATACTTTTTAAGTACATATTAGAAAGTAAGGCAACAACTCCAAACAGTTCGCGCTGTTTGCTCCACTCGGTTCCCAATTGGATGCGCAGTCCTGGTGCTCAACGTCATGGTTATATACTTAGTGTTCTGTCTTTCTCACTTCATAGGGTTGGAAAGGACGTTTCTCTGACATGTCTAAATTGTCTCTGGTCTGTATGCACCATGACGACTGCAGCTAGTGCTGCAGGGGCTGGAGCCTGCGCGTCCCGCTGCCTGTTTTCAAAGGATTCAAGACATTGATTTGGACTCACCATATCTGATGCGCAGCCCAACATTCCCTTCGCTACTATGCTTATCACCCCCTCTCTTGTTACTCCTGATCTGAAAACTAAAGGAGTACCGGCAACACCTGGGCACTGGGAAGATGCTTACCCAGCAGACAAATTTCACCAGCGACCTCTGTAATTCATTGCCCCATTCCATGTGGACATTTGACTCATGAAGGTGTGCAAAAGGAAAGGATGTCAAATTACAGTCAAGCTGTCCAGAGGAGGGTGTTATACAAACTTATAAAGAATGACAATCTTTTCTTCCTTTACTATAAATACATTTAACAGCTTAGCAGAAAGACAAGCTAAATTTAAGATTGTTCACATTTGAAAATTGTATCATACTCTCTGCTAGTGATAAATAAGGAACTCCTGATAATGGAATTTTAACATAGCAATTTCACCAACAGATCTCTGAAGACCTTTTGTTGTTTTTCTTTTTTTTAAAGAGGGTTAGAACAATGATTATGTTTGCAAAGTTCTGAGAAGTCCATCTACTGTCCAAACTTTGGATTGAAGTCCTTATGTTTCCTTTACTTAGAGACAGGTATATACAGTGCTGCTGTAATAATGAGACAAATGTGAAATCTACTGTAAAGTTGCACAATACAGAAAACTGTTGCTCCATCCTTCTACTACATAAGCATGTGACCCCATGGGTTAGTGATGTCGCAGTCAGATTGCTGTTAAGTTGGAATTATCCCATCGCGCCTAAGACCTCTCTTTAACTCCAGATCCTCCAATTTTTTCCACAATTCTTCACGCTCCTTTTCTTTCTTTTTCTCACTGGAGGAAGAAACAGAAAACAGGGTCAACAACTGAGAGGGCTTGGCAAGACTGCCCACCAGAGACAGCTTTTCCCTCACAGAGGCCCTAGCAGCTCTGAAGCGACTGGCGGCAAGCTTCTTGGGATTTTCTTTTGGGGTTCTCCCTCATGTGGGCTCTATGTTGACACTCTCACTGACATAGAAATAGTACAGAGTAGAAAACAAGACTTTAAAGGTTTACATTAACATCCCTTTATCTGCAGATACAGTATAAATTATAATACAATGCACAATTACTGAGAAAACTAGAGAAGGCTTCTAGTATCATATATCTTAAAACCAAAGTGTTTGGTGGCTTCTAAAATGCTCAGGGCCTTGTTAGAACCCAACCTTCTATTTGTTCCCAAATAAATGCTCAAAAGAGATGCTGGAAACAACACTGACAGAAAAGGGACAAGATCAAGAAAATACATTATCTCCTTCATTTGTGTCCAGTTTTCCCGTACAATGCATACTGAAACTGGTCATTTCTGAAAACATACGATCAAAGTATATTTATATTTTATGGTATGTATTTATATATTATAACATAAGAATGTATTAATGATCTACATGAAACTTTGTGGATACTGGTATTATGGTGTATTAAAATTTTAAGTGAACAAGCTTTCAAACTTGATTAAATACCAATTTACCAGTGATTTCCAGAACTTCAGACTGCATTGTTTGGCAAAGTTTACCACAATTGGATAAGCCAAAATAAGTTCAGCGATTGAATTTTGCCAAAGACACTTGGGAATTTCAGTGTTATTTTTTAAACAAATGCTTTAATATCAATCAAGTAGGAAGTACATAATCAAAGAACATAAAACTATAAATTAAACACATTCACACTTATTTAAAATTTTTCATCACATGAATTCACATCTACTAACCTAATTCACTTCATTACTAGCTTACTGCAATGAACTGGTAAAAAGTAGACCAAGATAACACAGTGAAGTCACAAATTCAAGCCATTCCTAAGCACAGGAGCTCTGTTGCCTCAGACTCAAGCAACTGATCCTTGCATATCCCACTTCAGCAACAGCATATTCTTTATTCAGAGAAAGTAATATAGATAATGTGAACTTTGCATGGAATTCCAATGTTAAACACTATTTCAGCAATCACTAATACTTAGCAAAGTTATATTAAATTCTCTAACAATAGAAAATAAGGCTGGAGAGATGGCTCAGTGGTTAAGAGCACTGGCTGTTCTTCCAGCAGACCCAGGTTTAGCTCTCAACATCCACATGGCAGCTCACAACCATCTATAACTCCAGTTCCAGGGAACTGAACATCCTCTTCTGTTCATCTCCCTTGTACATACATGGCACACATACAAACACATGTGTGTCTTTTATGTGTATGAATATACACATAAAAAATAAACTTTTAAACAGAAAATCAATAAAAATTAAGTTTCATTCTCATTGAACTAAAGAACAAAACAAAGCGAAACAAAAGTCCTAAGAAAACCAAGCAATTTGACATTCCCATTGCAATTACAGGGATGTTGAATCATATACCATAATCACTTCTTCACTTAATAATTAATATTCTGGCAATTTAGACCTTGTTTACTATGATTGCTATTTTAACTGCAATTTGCACAGTGTGGACTTCAGCAGGCATAACTGTCTTTAAACATAAAGTCTTTAAACTTAAGTAGTAATTTTGAACTAGAACAACTTCATTTAAGGGCATAAGGGGCAAAATTAGAAAAGAATCCAATCATCATGGATTATTTTTTATTTTTAAATTAAGTTGAAATTTATTCAGAAAAAATATTTTAGGTACTAGAAAGAAGGATTTGCAGCTATGAGCCGAGGGTTGCTCTTCCAAAGGAGCAAGCTCAGTTCCCAGCACCTACATGATGGTGGCTCATGAATGTCTGTAACTCCAGTTCTAGGGGCTCCAAAGTCCTCTTCTGGGCTCTACAGGCACCAGACAAACATATATAGCACATACACACATGCAAGCAAAATATTCATGAACAGAAAAAATAAAAACAAATACTTTAGAAAATCTTAGCATGTGATCCCACAATCATTCAGCTGAGGCAGGAGGATTACTTGAAGTTCAAGGCTAGCCTAAGCTATACAGTGAGAACATATACCTCCTCCCAAAAGGCAAAAAGCTGAACTAATATTTTTAATAAAGAGTAAAACAGAAGGAGATGAGGCTGAAGAGGATTGCGCTCTGGAGTGAGTAGGGCTCTAGAAAGGGAGTTGCTGGCTTCCAGACTCTAGACTCTTGGTTGTAAGCAAGCGGCTGGGCAATTATCACTTGTTTGACAGTACAATCTGAAGATAATATTAGTCTAAACAAATGGTCTCAGAGAACGCTGGTTTAAGTACACAGACATAAATTTTATGTAAGGTTTAATGCCTCTGACTTCTTTGTCCAGCAGAGGCAGAGAGGAAAGCAAGGGTTTGGGAACGTCTACCAACTGAAATCAGCTCATCCTGCGCCAGTTCACACAGCCCTAAACTGCAGCTGGCATCATGACATCATCGTCTTCTTCTATGGAAGCTGCTCTCTCAGTTCATCAGCTCTACAGTGTGCAATGTGATTTGTCCTGTGTGTCCTTTCTTTCTCCAGATGAATGTATTCTGAGTTGCCATACTACTTTCATACTGACAACTTAGCTTTTAAAACTTACAGTCTCAGCTTAGGACATTCCCATCATCCCCAAAGAAGAAATCATGCTGCCCACTTCTTCCTCCAGACTCTGGCACCCAGGTCTGTTGTTTCTATGGATTTTCTTTTACTGCCCTTTCATATAAATGCAACTATATACTGGAAAAAATCTAGATACTTCTCTTTTTTGCTGTCACATGTAGCCCAGGCTGCCCGTACTCCTGCTCCTCCGGCTCCCACCCCCCAGGTGCTGGGTTAGAGATGTGCACCACATCTGGTTCCCAAAGTCTAAATATCTCTATGCATTCAGTGCCAGCCTTATTTTTCCCCAGTTTTTCTTGCTGTCGGTGGGAATTTTAAGACTTGAGCACCCTGAAAAGCTGGGAATCTTGTCAAATTCTCCTCCCATTTCGTTTCACATAGCACTAGTGTTGGCACCCATATGCAACAGTGTCAAAAGCTTACTCCACCCACCATTCTCATTTGTAATGCTTAAAAAATCTGCTGGGAACTGAAACCATCAACTTCCTGCCATCAACAAGTAAAACCTCATATTTCGCTCTTTCATCACAGCCGCAGATACCCATGTTCAATTACTAATTAACAGTTACTCACGTCTGTGGAGAAGCCAATACTTGTATCAGCCTTTTACACATTTGGCAAAGTATCATTCTTGTTTTTTGAAAATAAACAAACAAATAAAAACAACTTTCATTAGGAAGTTCATTTACTATTAACCGCCTTAGCTTTCTAGCCTACTGGGTCAACCTCAAAGTTCCTAGACCCATAGTTAATTCAGTCTATTTTCAAGTGATTGATCTATTTAGCTTAGATAATAAAAGATCACAAAACAACTTCATTGAGGAAATTCGTTAAAGATGGATCAATTAATTTGCAATAAGGCCGTGTGTGTGGGTGTGTGTGGGGGTGTGATTGTGTATGTGTGCGTACTGAGTCAAGCAGACCCTACCTCCAATATTCTTACTAAGATTTCACCCAGACTTACTCCCTGTTTAACTACAATAATAATAAAGATTATAGGGTCTCTGTTGCCCTAACAGGCAAGTGTTATGCACTGTGAACTGTTTAATGGTTCACCATGGTATTCTAATGTGCCCTTAATCCCCCTCCCCTTTTTAAGGTGTATAGATATTTTTTGCCTGCACATATGTCTGTGCATCGTGTACACGCCTAATCCTAAAGGAGGCCAAAAGAGCAGGTTAAATCCTTTGAAACTGAAGTTGCAACTTTTGGGAGCTGTTATGGGTACTGGACTTGAACCTGGGTCCTCTGGAAGAGCAGTAAATCCTCTTAACAGCTGAGCCACCTTTCCAGTCCCCCTTAGCTCTTTTAAAAAATAACTTTTCTAAGATTTTAACTTAACTGTAGAGCATGGAGGGTCATTATAAACTTAGTAATTTTTAACAACTGGTAATGTCATGAATTAACAGTTATTTTGGTTTCAAGCATAATACAGAATTGACATTTATCTCAATGTTGTAATTAAAAACAATACTATAATTAAAACCATATTCTGTGATTAAACGGTTTCCCATAAACCACATCCTGTAACTTAAAAACAGTCTCTGCCATGGTCCTTGGTCCTCTGTTCTCAAACCTTTCTACCCATTGCCCTTTTCCTCAGTAAAACACAGTAACACATTCTAAATAAGAAAAGCAAAGAAGCAAAACAATAGCAGAAAACACCCTTCCACGAGGTCCAGCAAAATCCCAGGTGTGAACATCCCCACACGCTCACTTTGGGACTCTTTAAGGTCCACCCACGCTTTATGATCCTACAAAGCTGGCATTCGCCTTCCTGTGATCAAAGTCTAATCGAAGACCCAACCACTAAGAGCTCTGTGCTCTCCTTAACCTCTTCATTACACCTGTGGTGGTTTGGACAGGAATGGCCCTACAGGCTCGTCGATGTGAATGCTCAATCACCAGGAAGTGGCACTATTAAGAGGTGTGGCCCTGTTGGAATAAGTGTGTCACTGGGGGGGGGGGGTGGCTTTGAGGTTTCAAATGTTCAAACCAGGCCTTGTGTGTGTCTCTCTCTGACTGCTGCCTGGGATCTAGTGTAAAACTCTCAGCTACCTCTCCAGAACCACGTCTACCTGAGTGTTACAAAGCTTCCTGCCACGGTGATAACGGAATAACTTCTGAAACGAAAGCAGTATGTTTTCCTTTCTAAGAGTTGCCATGGTCATGGTGTCTCTTCACAGCAACCGAAACCCTAACTAAAAAAGTATTCTTTAGCAAGTTGAACAAACTACTAAAAACAAAACTTGGGCCAGGCATGGAGGCGCACACCTTTATTTCCAGCACTTGGGAGTCGGAGGCAGGCAGATCTCTGAGTTTTAAGCCAGCCTGGTCTGCAAAGTGAGTTCTGAGATAGCCAGGGCTACACAGAGAAACCGTGCCTTGAAAAATAATAATAAATAATTTTAATTATATTTAATATTTAATATATTATTATACAACATATAATTTATTTTAAAATAATAAGAATACAATGGGAGAATCATGTAAATAAAATCAAGAAAGACTTTTTTGCTCCATTCTAGTCTTAATTACTTCACAATTTGCTAATACTAGACCAATAAAGTTTGTATTCTTTTCAACTGTTCTTTTAAGTTGTAATGCATTTGTTGGTTTCTAGATTAGAACATAAGTTCTGGACAAACAGCGCCTGGTCTCTCCTGTGGTGGAGTAAAGTATGCTAGCCTAGAGAACTGACTGGAACCCAATGGTTCCCTGAAGTGGGCCTGAAAGTCCAGTTATGTGCCAGGTTCTGAGCCTTGTGGTAGAACAGAAACAAAGGAGAAAAGCAGCAGCTCCACCAGAACCATCACAGGCCGTCCCACTGGGCAGCGCACTGGCGAGGGCACGGCTAACGCGCATGCAGGAGTGGAAGGGGTAAGGAAAGAGGCTGCTGTCTAGGATCTGAGGGCAGCTAGGCAACTTCAGCAAAGAGTTCAGAAAGGACTCCGGAGCCTATGCACAGCAGACAAAAGAGCTTTAAAAAGTTACCGCTGACGATCTGACTTGTATGTGGCTGTCAGCTCGTCAAACATAGTGCTGTTCATTTCCATGAAGGCCTTCAACACATTGTACACCAGCGCCACAATAGCCCTGTGAGGCAGAGAAGGGAACATACTGTTAGTCTTCCACAGTGGGGCGCTGAACAGAAAAGCAAAAGGACATTTCTGGCAGGCATGAGTTAGCTTCTCCTCTGCTATATATACATAAAAAACGAAGTTTTTCTTTGACAAGTTCATACACTTATAAAACGCATTCTGATCATCTTAACCCTCCCACCCTCTCCTCTCTGCCAACCTTATTACCCTCACTGCTCCCTACAAATCCATTTCCCACACTCACGCAGCACAGGTTAGCCGAAACCTCATTATGTACCTAAGGATGACGCTGAACTCCTGATAAGCCTGCCTCCACCCACCTAGTGCTGAGACTATGGGCATGCATCACCACACCTGGCTTCCTATCCCACAGCTAGAGATTTGAATTTTTTTACTGTTCACAATCTTCCTGAGGGATGGCAGAGTTAAAACCCAAAGTTATCCTTCCAAATTATTGGTGCCCAAAGCATACATGTTTGTATGGCCAATGCATAACACAAGGCAAGTATAAAAATAAAGCTGCTTTACTGCTTTAGAGGTTGGGGACATAGCTTAGGCAGGTGCATGTGCACGCAGTCACACACACACACACACACACACACACACACACACACACACACACATTGATGGTGTACACCTGTAATCTCAGTACTTGGGGGGACAGAAGTTAAGAGCACTGAGAGTTCAAGGCCACTACAGCTATATATAGAGATTATCTTAAAACAAAGAAACAACAAAGACAGACAGGCTTTATAAACAAGAACAAGTGGTTAAAAATGACTTTCAAAGTAATACTATACGTCAAGTCAGAAACTGCTCCTAAACTGTGTGTTCAAAGACAGGCGGCCAAGCCCCTACAAGCCGCTGCTGTAGGGGCTACATTAGTCTGTCCCTTCCTGCTTAGCCCTTCTGTTGACCCAATACTCAGGATGAAACCTGCCAAGATGGTGCAGGATGCTCTTGGCTATGGAACACTACACAGCTAAGAGGCCAAGCTGCTCGACTATTCTTATCAGGCAGAATGCACTCTAGATACAGACCATGTGAGAACTGTGCTGTGACAGACTTGAGTGCTTCAGACTAGGCAAAAAGAATGGTGTCTCCCATTTCAAAACTATACAAGGTTGCTTCCATTTTTCAACAAACTCCCCAATCTTACTAAGAAGGCATCTCTTATAAAAATGAGGCCATGTGTTAGTAGGAGGTCTGATGTCTGCTGCGGCTTCTGCTTGGTGCCCAGAAGAAGGGAAACTACATTAAAGCTCAAGAATGGTCTTCTTCCCAAGGGCAGCCCTGGAGAAGCACTAGAAACTGGACAGTAACTGACAGGCACTACCTACAGCTCTCCAGATCCCAGGAGAATGTCTCTATGACAGTGCTTAACGGCTCTTTTTCAGAGTTCTATGGATATAGAACAAGCTAGAAAACTGAAATAAAACATTATTTTATAACTATGCAAAAATTTAAAAGACAGATATGATAAACTAAACTGTACTTACTAATCCTGCAATGCCACATAACTTTATTGCATAGACAGACAAGCAAACGCATCTCACTATACAATATTTTAACTCTTCTAGGGCTAAATTCAACTTGTCCTCCACTATAAAATTTTGTCTTCCTCCACCATCTAATAACCTAGCTAGCTGTTAGGAAATGGGTATTCCCATAAAATGTACATCACTTCAGACCATCTCCTTACATCCCCTCAGCATTTCTTGACAGTCCTTGCAGAAAGCTCATGCAGGCCTTGCTCCCTTTTCTAGTACTGTTCACCCAAAGGTCTCATGCCTTTGCCTTCCGGAGCCTACAGGCCTCGGAACGTGACAGGCACCTTTTTAAAACATGTGACTTTTCACAGGGACCCCTCTCTGAAGGAACTTTCCCTATCACCACCAGCTCCATCAGGTTTCCAACTGAAGTCAAACACTGCCACATCACAGCACTCTAGAGGCTGAGGCAGGGGGATCATGAATTTGAGGTCAGTATGGCCAGTACAGTAAGATCCCGCCTTGGAAAAAATGAGCAAGTTTAATTTGAGGCCTGCCAGCCAACGTGCATCCTTTGGGGCTCTAGCGCACACTCCCCAAACATATCTGGGGCCTTCACACAGGCCAGAAAGCCTCTCAAGTGAACAGGTATTTTAACCAAATAGCACTTCTTTATAGAAATATTTGTTTGCTTTTCAGTCCCCCAACCTGCAAATTTTCAGGAAGGATTTTTATCTTGTCACGTGGGCACCTTTAGCAATGGTGCACAGTGAGCTGCAGGACATTTTACTAAGGAAAAGAGGAGGAGGAAGGAAGAGAAGAGCAAAAGGGAGGGGGCAGAAGAAGAGGGAGGGGAAGGATGGAAGGAAACTGAACACGTACGGATTCCAATGCTCTTTTGAAATCCTATAAAGACTGGAGAACATGATGGGAAGGATGACGTTGGAGTTTTCTTCTATCAAACTCATGATGTATTCATTATTCCAATAATAGAGTGCCCTTTCTGCCACCTTTGAAGAAAGAAAAGGACAAATTATAATCCTTTCAAATAAAAGTATTTTAAAGGGCTATTTTTAAATCATTCAATCAAAAGTATAATTAAATATTAACAACTCTTTACATTTTGTGAAGATTTATGATCTCTCAGGAAGTCGCCAGGCGGTTCATCAGCTTGGGAAAGAAAAGTTTCCCCTACCTGTTAATCGTCCTCTCCTCTAAGTCTACAAATCCCATCTATTCCCTCGCTCTTCCCTGCACAGTTCCCACGCATCCTTACTCTCCACACACACCCTCGTCCAGCCCAGCTTTCAGAACTCCTTGTCTGGCTTAGGTCTCGTTCACTTTGAGTCTTAAATGTCCCCACAGGCCTGTTTTTGTTTTGTTTTAAATTACTTACTGATTTTATTTTATGTGCATTGGTGATTTGCCTATCCGTATGTCTGTGTAAGGGTGCTGGATCCCCCGGGACTGAAGTCACAGACAGCTGTGAGCTGCCATGTGGGTGTTAGGAATTGAACCTGAGTCCTCTGAAGAGCAGCCAGTGCTTTAACCTCTGAGTCACCTCTCTAGCCCCCAGGCTTATGGCTTCGTACTTTGTCTGCAGTTTGTGGTGCTGCTTGGAAAGCTGCAGGGCATTCTATGGTGGCGTCTGCCTGAGAAGTGGGTCATTTGCTAACTGTCCTCCATGCTGCCATGCTCTGATCTGATCTGTGGGCCTGAGTTACTCACATTGGACTTGAACTCAAATGGCTTCTTTTACTTATGTAAATTAAGAAATTATGTTTTGGACAGACTGAAAAATTAGAACCTTTCTAGCTACACCACTCAGCAGGTTCAAAACACTGCTGACTTACTGGTTTCTGGTCCCTTGAGCACACAGAAACAGCCTTCAAGGAACACTACCGCACATCAGCCACTGTGCTGTGGCCAATTACGTCACTGCTTTTGAACCTTGTAACTAATGGAGTTGGTACCATTATTCTGATTTTTCAATGAGGACGTTGAGAGCTAGATGATAAGCCATTGGCTCAGGGTCACATGGCTAGCAAGTGGCAGTCACAGAGCCTGCTCTTAACTCTCCCCTGCTGTCCTGCAGAGCTGACAGGCTGGTGGGAACTGGAGCACCTGTGGATCCATTCGATGTGAACAGGGCTGAGGTGCAGAGTGAATAACCTGCACAGACATACACAGGGGTGCATGAGAGCTTGGCAGAGCCGGAGTGCATGCTAGAGCGCAGGCATGACTCCACACCCCCAGGTCCAGGACTGGAAGGAAATCAATCTCTGCTGTTGAAGCATTCTGTTAAGGCAACCAAGTCCAGCCAAAACACCATTTCCCCACTCTCTCCCTGCTTTTCTTTTCTTGCAAGTACGAGGTAATGCTCAACTACTGAACTTCATCCTCAGTCTAACAAATCATCTGTCTTTCTGAGCTCTGAGTAAAGTATAAGGCTCCCTGCCTGTTCCATGTGAAAGAACCGTGGCCTCCCCCACACCAAAGGCCTAGTGAAAACAGAAGGATAAAGGTCCATGTTTGAGTACTACAGGTTACTGTAGTCTGCAAAATCTCGACACACTGTCCTAAACCTTTCTACTGCATCCAGACCGGACACCTCACAGAATGGTGCTCTAGCTACTTTTCCTGTTTGGTCTCTGTGGTATAAGCACTAGCTTAATACACTAACATGTCTAGATTTAAAAACAGTAACAGCTAGGGCCTCTACCTGACCTTCAAACAAGAAGTGTGCTTTTGCGCTGCTGGACAGTATTTTCAAATGGTGGGCAGCTTGGTGAGTCTGCTGGATTTGCAGGGTGGACTTTTAGTGAGGCAGCCACCAGGTAGAAGTAAGCACTGCGTTCAACTTTGGTCCCTTTCTCTCCTGTGTGGTTTCCACAGCCCTGCAGCCGTGGCCTCCTTGAAACACACATTCAGGCGTACCTTCCCTGTGTTTTCCTCAAAGAGCCACAAGGAGGCAGAGCAGGCCATGGAAAGTCATGGGCTTTAGCCTTTTTAGCAAGAAGCCACATTTCAAATAAATATTCAGCCACACTTCCTTGTTAGTTTGGAACCTTGAGCAAGGCATGAAGGGCCTTACCAAAACAGTGGGAAAGACTGACAAAGGGTAACATTCAGCTTCTCTTCTAAGCATTACAAATACTCACACACTGGCAAAAGCCTATCAGCTCACTTCATTTAATTTACCCAAGTTATGACATTTTACTGCTCTAGGCTTTGTGTTCCCATCATGCCTTCTTGCAGGGTATTATGGGAATTGAAGAGATAGAGCCTGTTAGGGACAGGTGTTCAAGGTCGGGTGACTATTTGTTAACAGTACACTTAGCCTGTGAGAAAATCCCAAACGAAAACAAAGTAGCTGGAGAGGTAGCTGAGCAGCTAAGACAGTGTTTGTACCGACTGCCTCTTGCAGAAGACCCAAATTCAGTTCCCCACACCCACACTAGGCAGCTCACAAAAACCTGTAACTCCAGCTCCAGGGAGATCTGAGACATCTCTGGCCTCTGTGGGCACTGCAATCATGTATACATACCCACATACACATAATTTTTACCTCTCCCCCCCAATAAATAAATAAATAAAAGTAGCTAGTGCTCACGATGGCTTTATTTTTCAACACAAACGAAGTTTCTCCAAACTGGTTCACATGGCACATACCAATCTGACTCATGTTCTGTTTACTACTAACCTGAAAATGGGGGCTAGAAACACACTTGGCAATTTGTTTAAACAAAGGTTCTTGGATTTTAACAAACTGTGATGGTTCAATCACATCCAAGATTTCTTCCAGCTCCCCAAGGAACATGACCTATACACAGAAGCAAAAAACAAAATGTAAGTCCATCACTAAAAATTCCACATGATCAATTTTACTTACAATTTTAAGAAAAATACACACAAAAAGTCAAGAAAAGGAGGGAGGGAGGGAGGGAGGGAGGGAGGGAGGGAAGGAAGAAAGGAAGGCAGGCAGGCAGGCAGGCGGACGAACTAGACATTATTTTATTCATTTTGGCCCTGGAGGATAGCTCAGCAGGTAAGAGGCTTGCTATGAAAGTATGAAAAGCTGAGTTCAAGTTTCCGGTCCCCACATAAAAAGACAAGTGGGCTATATGCCTATAACCCCAATACTACGGGGCACTGAGACAGAAGGATCTCCAGTGTTTGCTGGCTGCAGCCTAGCTCCAAATTCTACGACAAGTCACTGTTTCAAGAGTCCTTTTCTGGACTCCATGTGCAAACCCCACCTCCACCCCATACACACAAAGACCACACTCAGCAAGGGTATTCTGTTAAAGTAAATTACTGATAGTACCAGGAATCCTAACTACATGGAGGCCCCGGGGCCCCAGGGCCTCTCCCTCTTCAGGCCTTTGGGACTCTGCCCACTGCTAGCAACCAACCAATACTCCATCTGGCCCCACTTTTTAAAAAATAATGGCTAAGCCTCCTGAACTTATGTGCATTGGTCCACACCACCACAGGACACAGTCACTTGGCAAGCAGCTGTCATTCTGTTATGCTCTCCAAGCCCAAGACAAACAGCAAACTCATTCATGTTAAAGTACCATGTGAACCACATCAGCACACACTGACCTAAGCTTATATGCACACACATGTAACACACTCTCTCCCTCTCCCTCTCCCCTCTCTCTAAAGCACAGTGAATCTCATGGCCTGGGGCTGTTTGCAAAAGAAAGCTTGAAGATCACACAATGGAGTGAGACAAATAGATTTAGACGTTTGTATAAATAGAATGGAAAAATAACAAATAAATGCCAGTTACCCATTTATTCATGAAAAATAACACTGGGAAAAGCAACTAGGTGATTAAAGTATTAAGAAGGATGCTTCTATCCTAGCTCAAGGTGCAGATGCAGCATTGCAGAGATTCCCTTTACTTCACACTGTCAAGAAATGGGGTAACCTCCTGAGGCTCTACATAGAGTAGGGCTAGGACCACAGCTGATGTGAGGGAGAGGCTCTTTCCATACACTGAGTCCTTTGTCAAGGCACGCCCATGTCTTGGGACAGAAAGCTAACAGGTGGTCTCTGTTTCTAGGCCAGTGGAGAAGGCTTCAGACTGGTGTGGAGACGGTTAGGCTCCCTTCAAGGTGTTACTTGGGGACTCACTTCTCCCTACAAAGACTCATGGTGGGACATGCCTGTTTAGGTGACTGTATGGTCCTTCATTCCCAGGCGTGACAAGTTAAACGTCTGCTATATATTATGATACTGCAGACAGGAACCCCTGAGCACTGGAGTAGGCTTCCAGGCTATGCAAAGTCACTATCAATGTGCTATCAATTGAGCTAAATAACTGGATACACAATGGGGCGTGGCCAGGGGTTATAGTAGCTAGAAGTTCAGGGTTCAGAGTTCAGGAAGCAGGTTCTGGTTTGTTGGCACACTCTCACTCAGTGTGCTTAGGTATGCTACTTAACATCTAGAAGCCTCAATTTTATCACTAGTAAAAGTGAGAACACAGGTCTGCAGTCCTGACCCAGCCACAGAAGAAGCAAGATCTGACTGCCTCGCCGAATAAGGTACCGAGCTACGTGACAACATAGACAAGAATAATGGACTAATATAAGTTATAAGAGTTAATAAGAAGCCTGAGCTAATGGGCCAATCAGTTTATAACTTAAAAAAAAAAGAATACCAATTGCCATGGAACTACAAAGCTAGCTTTAGATGAGGCATATATGTCTGTGCATGCTTAGCCCCACTGAGCACTTGGCAAAGCACTTCCTTCAATACTGGCATTCTCTGATGTTAAATACTTACCTCTTTTTGACTGCATGTTTTAGGCCAAAATTTCATTAAACCTCTAATAACCTATAAAGGAAAAGGAGAAAAAACAAGAGACATTTAATGTTTCACATGATTTTAATAAAAATGGTTTGTTTCTTAAGTTTTTTCACATTATGGAGAAATAAATAACTTACTGGTTCTGTAAGTGAAGGATCTTTCTCCAGAAACTGTACTATACAATACGCCAACTGGGCAAGAAAGAAGAGAAAGGAGAGTACATTAAATCCCACACTGCAAAAGCTAAGCGCATCTCAAAAGCACCCAGGCTCTGGTTTTAATGATACAATCGCTTCATTTAAACTCTCGTGAAATATAAGGCTTTTAAGTTTTATTCATTTAGAATTGGGATTCAGCTATGTTGCACAGGCTGGTCCTGAACTCCTGAATAAAATGATTCTCCTGCCCCAGCTTCCTGAGTAGCAGGGACTATAGCTAAAAGCTGTGTTTTCAAGTCAAGGCTCCAGAGGAATTTTTTTCTTAAAAGAGTACTAAGATTTCTGAGGCTGATGGAAAGTGGCTGAAACAGTGCACTCTGAGAGGATCTCGTTTACAGCCACAGAGAGTTGACATCTCAGGTTACGGGATTTAGTTTCTACGGGGAAGCAAGTGTTTTCTAAAAACCTAGGCAACTGCCTCCATGGGACCTAAAAACACAGCTTCCCAAAAAGACCACAGGACAGACTTTGCCATAGTCAGAATCTGGGGAGTGCTCCAGTCTCAACAGGAATGTTTTCAAATAACCATGAAATGTTATAGCCCATAGCACAGACTAAAGAGACGTTTTCTAGAGGGCTCAGAAACATTCCTGAACTGGAGACCTACCCTCTTAAAACACCAGCATTTTGATGGTGTGCTAAATCTGGAACATATGCATGAGTTTTTTCTTCAAAATACAGAGTTCCACATTTAAGAAGGAACACTACTTAGAAAAATGTGTTACATTTTAATGCAAACTCAAAAGAGAAAGGAGCCAGAGGCTTAAAGCACTAAAATTAAAAATATCACTAGATCAATTATGTCTTCCAGTGGCACGCTTACCATGCATTGCAGTGTTCAGAACAGGGTTACAGTGAGCGTGACATGGAAGCTGATTATCATCGCCTACTCCTTTTATGGATGGATCTGGTTTTCTTTGAGACAACTATTGCCAATGCTTGCCTCGATCTGGAGGCAATCCTCCTATCTCAGCCTTGTAAGTGTTGGGACACAAGCTGATTTTCAAAGTAATGAAGGATTTATAAAAGGAAAGTGGGAAACTACTGAGGGGTCTGCTTACTTGTGCAAAATGAGAAGAGGGAAACAGACGAGGGCAAAGGGTGGCGGGACCAGTATTCGAGCACATCCAATTCACCAGGAAGGCCCACAGTTGCCCACACTCGCTCCATTCTATTACCTACATTCACATCCCTTCTGCTATGGGCAGTCTTTGCAGCAGCTAACCTTGGGGACACAGAAGTCGGCTACGAAATAAGATGGACAAAGGCCATTCCTACCTTTAAAATAGTTCCATGATTCTACTGTGTGTAGAAAATAAAATGCATGCTTTATTATTTTCCTCGGGGAGCGTTTTTAAGCATTTTTAACCTTTAACACATTTTTTTCTTTTTTTAAAAAAAAAAAAGGAAAAGGAAAACCAATATCCTAAGAAACACTAAGTCTACAAACTTCATTTTGTTTCAAAGGCAGGCTGAGGGACCACAAGACTTTGTCTCAAAAAATAAATAGATAGATAGGTTTTGATATAAGGTTCTACCTGGGCATGGAAGAGAGATAAACTCCTGACAGTGTGTAGCGGGATCAACACTTTGACCAGGAACTGTTTGTGCTCTGCCTTAAGTGGTAAGGCGAAGCCATTGATAATACTAGAAAAAAGAAAACCAGGTTAGCAATGTCATTCCACACACTGAACCCAGACAAACTGTTGTTAGGAGCTGGCTACCCCTCAGTTTTTATTTTGCCAAAAAACACAGCCAACACTTCCCACCACTGACAGTCAAGACTTTTAAGTTACTTCAACTAAAGATCATTTACTAAGTAGGAATTTTAAAAAGAAAGTGAATCTGATTATGAATATCCAACAGAGGAAGCTGTGCTTTCAAAAACAGGCAGACAGTACCTCAAAATTTCTTATCAAACCCATGTTTTGTCCTCCCTCTGCTCCGCTGTCTAGAGCCCACCCTGCTAACTTGCTCTTCAAACACAGGCCTTCTGCCTCCAGAGAGCACCACCTCACCTGCCTGATATCTTTAAATACCCTTGCCTTCTCTAGATACCATTTCTCTTCATCCCTGAAGCCTCTGCCCAGCTTGGGAGGCCACTGGGAGGAAGCAGGGAGGGCACACCTCCGTTCCTCCTCTTAGAGGAGAGGCCAGGCCACCACTGTCCAGCTCTGTCAGCTCTGAACCTCTCACAACAGCCGCCTCGCGCCTCCTCAGCCAGCAGCTGCCTACAACTCCATACCTGGGCACACAATCTTTCCAATTTATTATAAATCTGCTTTCAACAGATGTGAGAAAGGACAGGTAACCCACAAGCTGAGCCTAGTGAATGAGAACCTTTGCTGTCACTGGCCTGACACCCAATCAGACACACTGTCTCTGAGTAAGCTGTGAGCTCCTTCTCATTGTGGGGTAGTTAACAATATCTAATTGTGGAACAAAGAAGCAAAGGTGAGTCCTTGAGTCACCTGGGAAACAGGCTAAGCACGAATGAGAGAGACCCAAGGTTCTTGGACCAAGAGATCCAAGTCAGCACCCCCTTCTGCCACCTGAACATGACCTGCAGAATGAGATTCACTGAAATCTGCAACTCACAGCAAATGCTTACCTTCCTAATATTTCCAGCAGTTCAGCTACACCGTTGAAGTGTTCTGTTTCATAAACAAACCTGAGAAGAGAAAGAAGAAAGGAGAAGGAAAGGAAGGGAGGGAGGAATAGGCAGGGAAGCAAGAAGTTAGCGCATTTCCTTCAACTACTGTGAGTTCACTTAACATTTGTAAAACAGCAGTTCTGCTCTCCTGCTTGCCCATCACCCACTCACCTTAGAAAAATATTGTTAATTTGTTTTCGGATAAATGCTCTAAGCCCGAGAAACTTGCCATAAATCCTGTGCAAGACTGTTTTTAAATAGTCCCGTTCTCGGGGGTCTTCACTGTCAAATAGCTCCAAAAGCTGTTGTAAATGAAGGCAGAATAAAAAGCTGTCAGAGACAGTTTTGGTAAATGACGTAGAAATTCTATCGTTCATTATCTATAATCCCTCTGTCCCCTTCTTCCCTAGCACAGCAGTGGTCTTTGGGAAGCCAGCTGAGTCAAAGCTGTACAGCCAGGGAGGAGATGAACGCAACAGTAGCTGTAACAGGAACAGCCAAAGCAGTGCTCACAGCATCGATTAACTAACCATTTTCTACACAGTCTACATAGGTCAATCCTTCTATGAGGTGGTTTTATCCTCACCTTACAGATGAGCAAAATGGAGTACAGAGAGTTTAATTAACTTGCTGGTGATGTCAGAGTGAGAAGCATTAGGACTGGGATTTGAACCCAGGAAGTGAATACCTTAAGTCCATGACATGCTGGAACTCATGTTCCAGTTAAGCCCCTCAGTGAAGGCCCAGGAAGATGAAATAACCTAACCCAAAGTAGACACTGAAATTCCCAATGCCCCAGCAATGTTCTTGTCAGTATGGGTGGTTACACAGGTATATTCATTTATAATTTTAGCCACATAATTCTGATAACATGGTCCCAAGTCTTATGCCATAAAACAGAAAACAAGTTCTGTCTTAGGCCAAGTGGCAGGGGCCACTACATATTCAACCCAATCCCTGTAAGAAATCACAGGGGCCTTATTTTTGCTATATTGACTACTGAAGACACAGGAAGAAAGCTTGATGGCTGAGAGACAAGAGCTATGCAAAAAGCCGTGTGTTCAAACACCAGAGTGGTGGGGAGGGGTGGGGAGGTATGACCTGTATGGTGAGCATGCCTACAATGCAAGCACTTAGGAAGCTGAGTCCAGAAGATCTCGAAGTTGAGTTTAAGGATAGCTACACGAGATCTGGTGTCACACAATCAACAACAACAAAATTGGTTGAATCTAAATTTATATACAAATACAAGTAATTTGAAAGAGCCAAAGCAATCTTGGTAGTAAGAGGACCAAAGGACTCACATTTCTCAGCTTTAAAATTCAATAAAAAGTTACAGTAATCACGCATGTGCTACTGGCATGTGACAGATTATATATAAACTTTCAAATTCATGCTGAGTTGGTTCCATGGGATGCTATGACATTTCAGTATGGAAGAAACAGTCTTCAATCTAAGATGCTGGGTCAACCAGAGAGCCACATATAAAAAAGTAAGTCACACTTCTAGCTCATACTACGAATTCAAATGGACTCAAAATAGATAATCAACCTAAAGACAAGAGTAAATGACAAATAGAAGAAAACTCAAGAATAAATCACAACTCCAAATCAAGTGGTTTTTTAAACCGCTGCCAAGAAATGTGTAAACAAAAAAAGGAAAAAACTAAAAACATGTGCTTTAAAGACAGTAAAAAAGATAACCTACAGAAATAAAGTATGTGCAAAAAAGGCTAGCAGTACCCACAATATATAATGAACTACTAAATCTCAATAACAGCACAATTCCAACGGGAAGATAACAGGAGGCAAAAGAGGAAGTTCATGGGGTCCCACCCTTCCTTGAGGAGGTAGAATTGATGACTGGTTGCTGGGGGAGGAGTGGTATTTTTCTTCAATTGCGGAGCTACTGATAAGGTGCCTGCAGTCCTGTAAGCAATCCTAACTAAGCTCACTGAGCTTACCCCTCGAAAAGACGATATGAAAAAGCGGGGCTAGTTGAGAAGATCAAGACACTCAGAAGTGGAAAAGAGACAAAAGAGGGAAATGGAGAGTGTTCAAAATATATTACATATGAGCCAGGGACTGGTGGCACATGCCTTTAATCCCAACACTTGGGAAGACAGAGGCAGTCAGATCTCTGTGAGTTTGAGACCAGCCTGGTCTACAGAGCAAGTTCCAGGACAGCCAGAACTATTATAGAGAGAAACCCTGTATAGAAATATATAAAATTATATATGTATATGAAGTCCATTGTGTCTAAACAATGTATGCTAAAAAAAAATTCTGAGAAAATGAAAACTCAACCTGAAAACTGACAAAAGATGTTTGAAAAGATATATCCCAAAGAACGTATAGAAATGGCAAATGAATACATGGAAAAGTGCTCGATTTCATTAACCATGAAAATGCAAACCAAAGGGAGACAGCACTAATCTGATGCAGCCTCAAAAGGGGAGAGACAAGACAAGTGTTGGTGAAGACACTGGAGGCTTCCTTTACTGTTGGCGAGAATGCAAGATGGTGCAGGGCGAGGGCAGTCTGGTAGTTCCACAGGTCCATACTTCATTCCCAAGTATACGATGGACAGTACAGAAAGCATACATCCATACAAGTGATTGAAAGTATGAAAAGTTGCACACACTTGTTCATAGAAGCAATACTGAAAACACAATGCCCATCAGTAGGTGGGAGGAGGAACACTTCTCATAAAGAAAATGAAGAGTTGAGAATCCTCATATTATCATGATACAGATGAGACTGCCAACCATTGTGATAAAGAAAGAAATCAGACACAAAAGGACATAAAATGCATGGTTCCATTTATATGAAATACTCAGAACCGTTGTAAGAATAAGCTTAGATTTCGTCTGGAGATGATATAATATTCTGCGGGGATAGTTGCACAGTTCTGTAAGTATATTTAAAATTACTAAATTGGAAGGCTGGAGAGACGGGGGATCTGGGTCGATTTTCCAGGACCCATGTAAAAAGCCAGGTGGCACACACTTGCAATCCCAGCACTGGGGAGGAGAGACAGGATGTGTGGAGCTCACTGGCCAGCTAACCAGTGAGCTTCAAGCCATGACAGGCACTGTCTCAAAACAAACAAAGGTGAATGGCACCCAAGCAATGACTGATCACTGGCTTCCACATTCATGAAAATACATGTGTACACACACCTGAACCCTATGCATCCACCCCATACATATATTTAAACATATAGATAGAGTACTGAATTGTAAACTTTAAAGGGGTAACTTTATGTTATATAAACTATAATTTGACAAATCTGCTATTTTGTAGAAATGACAGTGGAACTTGGAAGCACTCCTGAATGTTATTAATTCTTAATATGTTCATTACCATTGCCATAAAACAAAATCAACTCAGCATGTAAATAAAAGCTGCCTACCTTCGTCCTCACAAAAGGCTGTGTGTGTTCAGGCAAGCATGATTACATATAGTTACTCATACATGAATCCATGTGACAGAGATGTGAGGCTGAGTCTCACAGTAGAGAGGGGACGATAATCATATGGACAAGGTTTTGTCTGAAGAAAGACAGTTCTGAGCAAAATTAATTAATTAAAAATAAAAGTCCTTCAAATATGGCAGGAAACAAAAACTGAAGGATAGTCTTCTAAAATGGACAGTGAAACAGTGCACAAGTTTAGCTTTGCAGTGCTTATCATCTATCAGTTTGTTCTCATTTGGGTATTTTGAGTAAATCTTTATTAGTATATATTAAGAGCCAACAAACGGGCAAGGAGGGGCAAGGGATATAGTGATATGCAAGTCAGACATAATCTGCTTTCACAGAGTCTAGTCTAACGGTGGATAAAAATAAACAAGCATCATAAGTAGTTCAAGATGTTGGACAAGTACATAATGGATTTATCTACTCTATTAGGAAGAAATACTGTAACAGAGAAGGCTTCTGGGCAAAGAGCTAGCCAACCCCTTCCCCAAACAGAGACACAAAAGAACTGGGACAAGTGTTTGTATTGATCAGCTTTTTGTCACTACAACAAAACACTTACCACAAACTACTTGTGAAAAAGAATGCTTTTTTTTTTTTAAAAAAAATCTCAGTTTCGAAGGCTGAATGTCCAAAATGACACAGCATACACAGATCCACAGCCAGGACTGCCTTTGACCACACTGATAAGGGAGTCATCAATTACAGACGACAAGGAAGTGATTACATTACAACTCCAACCAGAACAGAGAAAAAGAGAAACTTGTATCTTATAAATCCCTCCCAAGAGTGTGCCCCAGATGACCTAAGGTCCTCTCACCCTTAGGTCCCTACATTTTAAAGGTTCCATATCATTCACCCAAACTGCCACCTTGGGTGCCAACCCTCCAAATGCAAAAAACCATGGGGATCGGGTCATTTATATCACACCCAAACCAGTGCAATTTTCCCAAGGGATTGTGGGGTAAAGAAGGCAGCAGCCTAACTGACTGAAGATACTCTCAGCAGTAACTGTCATATGGCTGCTCAAGTAGCAATAAACAAGTATGTGTGAGCCCTTTCCTCTTGCCATGGATACCCTTGCTGCTCGGGACACAGACTTCCAGCTAACTACGGGAGACAACCAGTGAGTTAACAATTTACTTGAACAGGAAAGCAGTCTACTTAGAAAGGAAAAACATGTGGCCTTAACAGGTCAGAAAGGAGAGGGAGGGAGGGTGTGTGTGCCTCAGATGTGCTCATTATCTCTTTATGTAAGAGACACTCAAAACTACTCAAGATATCTAACCCATCTATTGCATTCCATTCCTTGGTCATGGAAATTCACTTTTTCAAGTTCTATTTTTTAATCTGGTTTCTACTTTAAGTGGTGCAAAGGGGCTTAATGAGTAATATGCAACCAACATAAGAGGAGGTTTGTGGGGATGGAATGTTAGCAAAACTTGAATCAACTGAGCTTCTGTATTGCTAATCTAAAGAGTTTAATAACTGTATAATTAAACAAAGATTATTTAACTAAATATTTCATTAGATTCTCCAAAAAAATAATCTATTTTAAGGAGGACCCTGACTTAAAGCCTCTGCAGGGTCCTGTTAAATGCACCATCCTCTGCAGCAAAGAAAGACAGACCTGGCTGCTTCCTTTAAAGGAGGTGGGGAGTTGGGCGAGTTCTTATTTCCAAAACCTAACATGTATTCAAAACAATTTAAGAAAACACCGTATCCCACATCTATAAATAATGACATCCCCAATATCACAGGCAACTTGTCAAAGAAAACCAAGAGTTTCCAAATTGATTACAAAGCAAATACAGACATGTCGACACGCTGAGTCCAAGCTTTAAGAAACAGCTTCCCTGAGATTAACAGAAATAAATTGTGTGATGACTTAACTGAAAGTCCTGCTTTGAACCTTAAAACTAATAAATCTACAGCGAAACAAAGAGGACAATGATGGCCTTCCAGCCAGACATGAAGGACTTCACCCCACCCCTCCCCCCTCCCCCCCTTTACCAACCCCCACCCGACCCTGCCACCACCTGCCCACCTTAGCAACCCTTACCCACCCCCACCTCACCTCCCACCTTATTCCAC
>PVIU01014118.1:0-53252 GCA_004026605.1 Ondatra zibethicus | reverse complement strand
AAAAAAAAAAAAAAAAAAAAAAAAAAAAAAAAAAAAAAAAGTTAAAGCCACGCTGAAGCCGTAGTAATATCCAAGGTGATGAACTGGAAGCAGTGTCTCTCTCTCTTCCTCCTCTTCCCGCTTCCTCCCCCCTCACTTACAGATCCTGTTCCTAATATCCCTTTATTGCAAACCAAGATGGAGCTCTTGATGTTCATATACCTGATTGTTTATTCTAGTGCAATGAAAACACAAATGAATAATATCATCTTAAGTCTAAAGGAAATCATCTCCCGTCTTGGAAGCTCACCTGGGCATTATGGGCACATGGTCCTCCAGCTGGCTTAGGTACAGTTGAGCCCTATCTCCTGCAATGGTTAATGTCAACTGGCAAATGCATTATCTTAAAAAATCATTTTAACCACCTAGAGAACAAAACAACCACTGTGTGTGAATGACTGAGGAAGAAGACTTAGCAGATAGTGGCTCCCTTTCCCCTGTTCACAGTCACACTGTCATCAGACAGGAGCTGGGACAGCTTGCTTCTCTGCTCCTTGGCATAGGGTTTGGTTGTGGGATTTGCTCATGTAATACAGTCAAAAGCATCTAAGCCATTTCCACAGATCCCATGAGTTTCCATTTGACCCTTTCCATTCTACCATCCCTACCAAAAGCAAATGACCCAGCTCATTTGTTGTCCCAAGAGAAAGCCAAGAAACACAATGGCATAAAGCCACCCTGCTGATCACATTCCAAAGCCAAGATGGATCCGCTGACCAGCAAGCACATGAGAATACAATCAGTTTCTAGTGTATGCCAGTGAGAGTCTATGGTTCTTTCTAGAGAGCATTATTGCAACAGTAACTAATTAAAGCATTAATCTTGCATATAGGTATTAATGTATAGTGGAAACACATTCTATTGCATGTATTAGAAACATATAACAAAAGTAATTACTTTTACCTTATTCCTAGACAAGCTAGATGGTCCCATGAACAGGCACTGGGATGTGATGTCACCCTCTGGTGATGAGTTTCCCAGGAGTCACTGAAACAAGTCTAGTAGCTGCAGAAATTTCTTGCTTCCAAAATAAGAGGATTGTAGGTATTGAACACAACTGAATTAAATATCTATGCAACTTTATGCCAAGTAGTCAACTGCCTTTGACGCAGGCTGTGGGTGTACTGTATTACATCCCATGGGAAGTGTAGTGGGGACGCAGAAGCCAGCATCCGTCCTTGAATTCAGAGCTTCTAAAGATGCCTGAAGAAAAAAAAAAACAAGAACAATTGAGAAATTAGGCCAAATCTTCTGCTTCATGTCACTCACCAGCAAGTGATGACAATCTCTCTCTCTCTCTCTCTCTCTCTCTCTCTCTCTCTCTCTCTCTCTCTCTCTCTCTCCCCGCTTTATTGGATTCATAAGAGGATCCATTGCCAGTTTCAAACCACATGTGAGTCACTGTGAGGAAGGATAATCGCTCCTGTTTATCGTGGGAAAGTAGAAAGGGGTCTAGAAAGCACAAGGAGCTCCAAAGGAGAGGAGACATCGCTTTTCCAGGCCACCTTTGCACAAGCTAGACCACACAGCCTTCTGCTGGAGCCTTTCTTCCATTTTCCTAAACAGATGTGTCTGCACTTATCACAGGAACTGTGTGACATTGAAATCACTCCCTTGCATTTTGTCTTCTGTAGAAGAGGTGGCTTCTCTGAAGGGTTGTGGCACAATATCTTATGTATGAATAAGTACTAAGGACTATGGCTATGCCCCATGTCTCAAACAGAAACATATCAAACCAAATGGAGGTAGTCAAAATGAAGATGCTGCTGTCCCGTGGAAAACCTGTCTGTAGCTTCAAGTCCATTGAAGACTGAAGGTCTAATTCATTGCTAGAACACTGAGATACCAGGCGACACACAAATATTTGCTCCCTGAGGCCATTCCAAAAATGAAATTGTTTGCCAACTATTTTAGTATCCCTGAATGGAAGCCTACTGGATACTTCCATCATAATGAATGTACAATTTTCAAAATCAATATGAAGGCTATGGTCCTTTGTATGAAAAATAACTGTAATCATTTTGACAATTTTAACAATAGACTTTTCTCTGTGCAGTCAAGAAAAAATTCGAATTCCACTTCCCTAAGCGGAGAGAAGATATCTCACAATAAAAGAAATGACAAGTATAAATTAAAGGGGTAGTACTTTATCTTTTATTCAGTCAGTTGTGTGAAGATGTATTCTGGAGGGCTTGAGAGACGGCTCAGCAGTTACAGGCTCTTACTTATCTGGCAGACAGCCTGGGCTTGGTTCCCAGAATCAACATGACAGCTCACAACTGCCTATAACTGCAGCTTCAGGGAAACCCAGGGCCCTCTTCTGGCTACCACAGGATCCTGCATGCACATGGTGCATGCAAACTCATGCAGGAGCACACATATGCATAAATAAAAATAAATGGATCTTTTTAAAGGAATTTATAATTTTTATATTTGAGAGTATAATATAATTACATCATTTCTCCCTTCCCTGTCCTCCTTCCAAACCTTCCCACACACCCTCTTGCTCTCTCTATAATGTATTTTGGCAGTTCCGAAAATCTAGAGTCAATTTTTAAGTATTACATAATGACTTCCTGTCTCTATACAGGGCCCAAGGGATGAAGCAAGTGTCACGTGACATTCCTCTAAATAACTGAGAAATTACAGATGACTTGCTCTCAAGAATCAGTAGGTAGCATCTCCTCTGACTTATAAGTGTTACAAATATTTATGATAACAGAATATATTGTTTAGCACAATGAAGTCTGAAAAGGCTCATTGCCTCTAAATCTGGTTCAGCCTTCTGTTTCTTTTCATTTGTAGATTCATGGTTCCACAACTCTGTAACATCTGCCTTATTACAGGAGCAACGAACCATTTCTAGGTCGAAACGTACACTAGCATCACGCAAGGCAAATGTTAGTGCTGCAAGCTTTGCTTCTGAAATGCTTTCTGGGACAAAGTCATTCACTTCCTTTACTTTTCTTCTTAGCATTATAGCCCAGGTTAGAATCACAGATGGTGCTGTTGAGGACACAAAGACCTCCCAGGTCACAGAAAAATGTCTTCAGTGACTTATGGCCATCCTAAGCTGAATGACTTTTAAGGGGCCAGAAATTTTTTTAAATTGTTTTTATTGAGCAATATATTTTTCTCCTCTCCCCTCCCATCCTCTCCCCTCCCCTCCTATCCTCTCCCAAGGTCCCCATGCTCCTATTTTACTCAGGAGATCTCATCTTTTTCTACTTCTAAGGGGTCAGAAATTTAATTATCTTTGTGCATGTCAAAAAAAAAGTGAGTAGAAGAAAAAAAATAGAGTTTAAGTTAATAGCTAAGACTCAGACCTGGATAGACGACCCCAGGAAACTGAACCCCATAGCACGTGTGTTCCTTTAATATCAACTGTTGTGTGTGATTTCTGAGACTTTTTTCTGTTACTAAACATAGAAACATTTATTTCTTCTTCCTAGATGAAGGATTCTGATTCTTTACCAATTGTAGTTGTTAAATAGCATCTCAGATACGCACATTCCTTAGATGTAAGCAAGTAGACGAACGCTAGCTCTTGGGGTTGTTCGTTAGCACGCTGGCTGGATTCCTCCTTTCCAGCAGGAGGGCTCTGATTCCTCTAGTGTTTCCTTCCACCCAGAGGAACTCCTCCATTCATTCTTGCCGCGATCTCCAAGAGAGCCTGCTTGCTTTTCCTTTCCTTCTCTCATTTTGCAGTGTGTGCAATTTATAACCAATGGCAAAGAACAATGTTTTTCAGATTTCGGCACACATCAGAGCACAAACAAAGGGGGGGGAGCTTGTGAAAACAGACTACAGAGGCAGCCCAATGCTGGGGTGAGACCTGGGAGCCCACGTCTCACGAGGTGCCAAGTCACTCATATGGTGGTGCCCGAGGGCTTCTCGATCACAGCACAGGACATTTGTAAACAGAGGAGTGTTGCACAGTGTCTCAGCAGCTGCAGACTGTGACAGATGAATGAAGCAGTTGTGGGACTGGAAAATAAAACCCGAGGTTGTGGGGATGTGGTCAAAGCACTCGCCATGCAAGCGTGAGGACCAGGAGTTCAGGTATCCAGCACCCAGATGAAACCTGGAAGAGCATGGCTGCCCACCTGTAATCATAGTAATTGGGAGGCAGAGACAGACAGTCCGTCCTTGGAGCAAGAAGACAGCTGGATGAGCTGAATCCTGCAGCTGCAGGGGGAGATTTTGCCTCAGTGAATAAAATGGGGAGCAATGGTGGTAGATGACTGATGCTAACTGACCTCTGGCCTCCACAGGCATGCATGCATACCTGTGTGCAGGTCTACACACACACACACACACATACACACACACATATACACACATATACACACATATACACACATACACACATACTCACACACATATACACACCACACACACATACACACACATGCACACACATACACACATACACACACAGCACTCACAAACCACAACATACACACACACACACACACACACCCCACAATGGCTGCTTGACCATAACTGAAATGTCAAGTGAGCAATTCAGAACTAAGAAAGGTAACTGAAGACCAACTCTGAAGACTCTGACATTGACTCTCTATCCCACGTTCCAGCCGCCCCCACTCCCACTGTGTGTGCCAAGTTTTCATGCCTGCATCTAGGTTCTTTATTTTCTTTTACTCACTTTCCAACGCTATTTTGATTTGTGCTGACCTGACATTTCTAGAGTGCCATTCTAGAATGTCACATCCTTTTAGTAGGCTTGTTTGCTTTTCTTTTTATTCCCAATGGTTCTTCATAGGCAAACAAGCAAAACCCTCTGTTATTTGGGTGTTGTTCTCCCTATGGAGCGAAGCCTTGCCAGGATGATTTGTGACCAAAACCTTCTGAGTCATTCCACGCTTGCCCAAAGCCCCATTCCCTGCTTGAAGACCCTGAAACAGATTTTTTGAAATATCAGGGTGAAGTGTAAGTGATTTTTTTCTTTTTTGCTCTTTTGGTGCAAATATCCAAAATACTATTAATTACCATCTTAGCAAACAGAAAGAATGCTATTCCCCTAGAAACAGAGACCACACCATAATTTCACTTGAAGGGACATAAGTGATGGCTTGCAGTGTGGCTTGCAACATCAAAGCTGAAAGCACGTGAAATACCCATCTGTGGCTTCCATGTAAAGACACTGCCGTCTGGCTGTGTTGGGCTCCCTCGTTAGGCCTGAGTAGGAAAATAAAGACAAAGAAAACAGCAGTTTTTACCTGCTTTGGCCCAGCAGCTACACACATCACACCAAGTCCAACTGGCAGTAATTATCACGGGATTTAGCTAAAGGGTAGAAACAGAGAGAGGACAGATACAGCAAGTGAACTCTGTGCCTCCTGCAGAAACAAATTACTGCAGAGTCAGCGTTTTGTTACATTTGAGGAAGAAAAGATAAAGCTACAGTACAATGAATAAAACAGGACCTCACGCATGCACATGCGCACATACAGTTAATGTATTGTTCTCATTTCTTGTCTGCTACTGTGATCAAAAGCAAATTACCAAAGAAAATGGCTTATTTCAGTTCATAATTTCAGATCACAGTCCATCACTGAGAAAAGCTAAGGTAGGACCCTCAAGGCTTGGCAGTGCACAGAGCATTACCTCTGACCAAGGAGCTCAGTCAAAGAAGTTTAGCGTGACCATGGAAGATGCGGCAGGATAATGCTCCTCTAACTTTCTTATGTAGTTCAGAACCATTTCCCTATGAAAAGGTTTCACTCACAGTGGGCTGGGTCTTCCTGCTTCAATTAACAATTAAAACAATCCCCTAGGGCTGGAGAGATGGCTCAGAGGTTAAGAGCACTGACTGCTCTTCCCGAGGTCCTGAGTTCAATTCCCAGCAACCACATGGTGGCTCACAGCCACCTATAATGAGATCTAGTGCCCTCTTCTGGCATGCAAGCATACATGGAAGGAAGGTTGTACATATACTAAATAAATAAATCTTTAAAAAAAAAAACAAACAATCCCCTATAGACAATTCCTCCACCAAGGCTTTCCTATCAGATGACTCTAGGCTGTGTTAAGTGGACAGTTAACCCAACTGGAATATACACGAATAGTACCTATATTTATATACAATTTGACTTAACAAATAAAACCTCTTATGTTTCTAATTAGCTTCTCCCCAAACACCAAAATATAGATGAAAAAGAAGAAAAAACAAACAAAACTCATGACCAAATAACTTGTCTTTTAATTTATTTTATTTTGTCTCAATATCCTATAATATGTGTATTTACATGTGTGTGCATGTGTGTATGTGTGTGTCCGTGTGTGTAGTTTAGTGTGTGATAAGTTGGGAATGATTTTATATTAAGTAGTTCATGGATGTGTCTATAGAAAGCAAGGAAGAGGTACACTTTTATATGAAAAGGGTGTCCTGTGCCAGGCTCTACACTCGTTACATGTAAGTACTCTTCTATTTTCCACAGCCAGGCTTATTGTCATACAGCTGTGGAAACTGAGGTGCACTGATGAGGTGCAGTGATGAGACCATGCAGAATCTCAGGGTCACATAGTTGAAATGACTCAGCACACACAGGATGCACTTTCAGTCACCCCAACCTAAGCAGTGCACAGATGCAGAGGTGTAGGGTGACGTACTCAACCTAAGCAGTGCACAGATGCAGAAGTGTAGAGTAACGTACTCAACCTAAGCAGTGCACAGATGCAGAAGTGTAGGGTAACGTACTCAACCTAAGCAGTGCACAGATGCAGAAGTGTAGGGTAACGTACTCAACCTAAGCAGTGCACAGATGCAGAAGTGTAGGGTAACGTACTCAACCTAAGCAGTGCACCGATGCAGAAGTGTAGGGTAACGTACTCAACCTAAGCAGTGCACAGATGCAGAAGTGTAGGGTAACGTACTCAACCTAAGCAGTCCACAGATGCAGAAGTGTAGGGTAACGTACTCAACCTAAGCAGTGCACAGGCCCAGAGCTGGAGGCTGACCTCCCACAAATAGCACCTGGGAAATTGCAGTTTATATGGAAAAACAGTCAGAAGAACAATATGTCAAAGCATTTTAAAATAAAGACTTGAATAACTTTCCCTTCTTTCTGTTGCCTCAGAATTGGCACTGTATCAATCAGCAGGCAGGGCCATGGAGTTCCAAAGAGACACTGTCTGGAGTGTCTCTCCTTTGGACTCCACATCTAAAGAGACCTTGACCACTCATGTTTCTTTTTTCCTCCATGAATCTCTGAAGCCAACAAAAAGGCTGTTAAGTTGAAGCCCAGTTTGAAAACCTTAGTGCTTACGGTGTCCCATATTGCACCCTTAGATTCCACTTAACCCAACAGAAACTCCATGAAAACCAAAGTGGGTAATGAGAGAGATCCAAAAGTGGGCAGCTGTAGCCTAGTCTGACCATTAGGTGACAGCTATGAGACAGACACAGAACTCATAAGGTGAGACTCACGTGTAGATCTTTTAAATGATTGTGAGTAATATCAAATATAGAGTATTATTTCATATGTGGTGCTTATCTGAAATTCTCATTTTGGTATCTATACTCAAAAGTGTGTTGGACTGGACCCTCCCAGCTGAATAGTCCACAGCTACTGTGCAGACTCAACAGGACATCTGAGAGGTCTGACAGAGAGCCCCAATGACCCAAACACCTTAAAATCTCCTTATCTGGCCCTCATGTGACTGCTCACTCCAGGGCAAAGGACTCAGAAGCAGTCTGTGGCTGCAGCTTACAGAAAGTTCTAAACTGATTTTGCTGAGGGATTTCTTATTTGTGGACTATCTCTTGCTACATCTGTTTTCAGAAATTGGAAATTGGCGATTTTATTCCCGACCATCAACCCTGAAGGTGGGAATGCTCATGGAAAGGAAGGAAGGATTAATGGGAGGTTTTAGTTTGCCCATGTGACAGTCCAGATAAAAGGAAGGATGAGGGCTAAACATCCTCCATCATTCCTTTCTGAGGCAGACAAGGATGGGGCAGACAAGTCTGAGACAAGAATATCACCCATTACTAAAATTTCCCACAATCTCTACACTGTTTTTAGGGGGTGAGGATGGGGTAATAATAAATAAGCAAAGTAAAAGATAGACAGTCAGTTAAGAATCTTTGTGTTAATGTTACATATACTAAAGATAATCAGTGTAAAGTTATAATTCCCAAAGCCTCGGGGAATCAATAAACACTTGGAGTGTTAAAGCAGGTCAGGCATAGCTTGCTGGCTGGCACAGTCTCCTACTGTGAACAAACAGTGACCTCCAGTGGCTGACAAGGGGAAAATCGTAATTTGATGTCTTTTTCTAAATTTTGAATGTTATTTATACTTATTTTGCTAGAGTGGCGTTGTGTTCTTGGTACAGATATGTGCACAGGCAGGTCCCGGAAGGAGCGTACTGTGGTAAATCAAAACCTACACCAAACCCTTTCTCAGTGCCCTGAGCCCTGGGCATCTCACAGTGTAGCGTATGAAGGTGGAATCAATATAAGAAAAGGCAACTAAACACCAGACACACGCTGGGAGGAAAGCGGTGCTTGCTGAACCTGAAACATGAAGTTAAGCCCATGAGAACAGCAGAAACAACACGTCCCAGTTCTGGTGATGTCACAGAGGTAAACACTGTGGGCTACTACTGTTTCCCGGTTCCTCATTATTGTGGCTGCTAGTCACCAAATCACCCACAATTCTCCTTCTTTCTCAGCAGCTGGATTCAGCTGGAATGAGAAGCTCAAACCCAGGCTGCTGGCATCTGAACTTCTCCCGAGAGCAGCAGTTTAAATGGCCCGCCCAGGAATTCTTTTTATTGCTACTTCAAGGAGTTCTATCTATTTGTTTATTTGTTTTGAAGTTAAAATATAAAGAGATGATTTCCTTCTTCCCTTTCCTCCTCCGACCCTCCCCATGACCTCCTTGCCTCTCTCTCACATTCATGGCCTCTATTTCTTTAATTGTTGCACACACACACACACCTCTATATATTCCTAAATATATAAATACAATTTGCTAAGTCCATATAATGTTACTTGCACATAAATAATTTCAGGGTTGACCATATTGGAGGGACAGCCAACGAGGGGGCTCTCGCCTGGGAAGCTGAATGCCACGCTCAGTACTCCTTACACTGGCAGTGCACTCTCTTTTTCAATGTGTCATTGTTTTTGTGTGCAGCGAAAGCTCCACTGTTGTCGACAACCACAAGGGGACGCAGTGTTGACATGCCGAAGGAGACAGAGAAAATAGAAAGCCCTTGAATTATCTTTTTATTTTTTGAGAATTTCAATACAGTGAAATATTATGTCTACCCCCATACCCCACAACATACCCAGTGCTGCCCGTATGCACATGGGCATGAGTATGGGGCCATCTATTGGAGAAGAGGAATCCTGCCAGGGGCCACATCCTCAATAAGGAGTGATCCTCCCTTTCCCAGCAAGCATCCACTGTCATAGCTGCTCAGTGAGGGGTGGGATGGGCTAGCAGTCATCGACACCATCCATGCTATGACTCTGGCTGGCTTGACCGATCAGTCTTGCACTGGTAACAACAGCTGCCGGGAGTTCATGACTGTGATAGCCACGTCCTGTCCAGAGGGCAACATTCCACAGCGTTCCTCCCATCCTCTGCCTCTTACGTTCTTTTCACCTCGTCTCCTGCTACGTTCCCTGAGCCTTGTGGTGGTGTGTGTGGTGGAGCAGGTGATGCAGGTGTTCCATCTAGAGCTGAGCCCTCAGCCTGTTATTCTCAGTTATACATCTCTCCACATTTCTTTAACCAGGGATTAAAGAAGCCCAGGTCTCTCAGCACCAGGAGCTGAGAAGTCACCGAAAGTTTGAACCCAAGCATCAAATTCTTGTCAGTGCCATCATGCTGTGGGCTCAGTCAACCCTAGGACTGCCCACCTTTGAGCTTCTTGCTGTCTGAGTGGTTATGCCCATTGCTTTTGAATCTAGTCTCTCCCAGCATCCTGCCACTTGCTGCTGTTTTTTCAACACAAGGTGTCACCACTGTCTGAGACCTCCATACTTGGGGAGGACTGGGCTTTTGGTCCCTGTCTTTCTTTCAATTGTCTACTGAGAAAATTAAATATAATGCACACTGTACTAGAATAGCAAGAGCTTAGATAATAAATTTTCATAAAAGGGAAGTTGTTGATTATGTCTGAGTCTGGTGTTACGACTCAACATTGATTTTAGTGACATGTCCACACTATCAGCCAGGCTGAATGAAATGAGATGATGTACTTGAAGCCGAAGCTGCTGCTGAATGCTTGTTGCCCTATTTCCATTGTCCCCACTACTGTCCCTGCCGCCACCTCCCTGAAAACTCACTCTGTCAGGACACGCTTCCTCCACGTTAAAGTCAGCCGTTGATTTATGTCCCCTTTGTATGCAAATCTATGGTCTGAATTAAGCAGAGCTGCTTAATTTTCAGTAGCGGCATATGGGGGTCTGTTCTGTCTCTAAATACGTAGCAGGATAGCTGAGGTTTTGTTCATCCATGTCTTTGGGTGTACAAGTCCCAAGACTCTTCTCGGTAACATTAGCCTGAATGCAATCATTAGTTAGTCAGTAAACGATGAGAACTGTTCATCTTAACCTCTGTACTCACACACCACGTGATGCTGCACAGGCAAAGCACAGAACAGAACGACCTCTCTTTTTATTGCAGAGGCCTTGGGAGCTCCTCTTCGGCTTTATAAAAGCCACATCCTCTGGCCAGGCTAGGAGTGGTCAGCCACTTACGTGGAAATAACGTAAGCTGGAATCTGGCCAAAGACCTGATAACACTATCGGCTGGACACAGTGTCTCTCTGCTTTATGTCAACCATTAAGCAGAAAAGTCCCTGTCACACATTCCTTCCACATTGTTGAGATGACTCACTTGGCAGCACAGTCTCACGGTGTGGGGATAAGGGTTAGAGCTCTTCTAAGTGCTTTTTACATGCGTGAATTCATCTCAGAGTCACGGCACAAAACGTGGCGGGAACAACAATGCCCTGTCACACAGGAGAAAGTGAGGCATGGTGAGGCTAAATTTGCCGAGCCCAGGTCTGAGGTTTGACTCTGGCCTCCTGACAACAGTCTGCTCTCCCTTACAAATGTATAGACTGTGACCCTTGAGTCCTCATTCCCTGATAATTACCACTGTATTAATTAACCATGCAGGGTCATCTATTGCATGCAAAATAGGAGATAAAAGGCAAATTACACGTTATCTCTAGCCATCTTGCAAACAGAGAAATGAAGGTGAAGAGCATGTGTTCCTCTGGAACATTATAAAGTCATCTGCCCCCTTACTGCCCTCTTTCTAGTTAGGTAGGTGAGCACTTACATTAAGGTTTTTATTACTGTTTTGCTTTTAGCCTACAAGGGCTATGTCAAGTACAACAGGCTAGTCCACTTTAAACAACAGGACTTTACCTTCTTACAAGTCCATAGTCAAGATGTCAGCCGGGCTCACCTCTCCTGAGGCCTCTTCTCTGAGCTCAGGGACCGCAGTCACTCAGTATCTTTACATGACTGTGTCCAAGTTTCCTTTCTTTATGAAGATGTTGGTTATACTTGAGACCCACCCCGATGCCCTCATTTTAATGCAAATTCCCTCTTTAATGATGCTTTCTCCAAATATAGTGACACTGAAGTGGGTGGAAGGGTTACAACTGAGCCCATAACACTGTGTCAGTATCCACCCCGACAGCATCTCCTTAAAGTACTCAGACCACATGCTCCACTCCCAACACACACAGGCACACCGGGGAGACTTCAGGCTTTTCCCAGCCTGAAACAGGGAGAGAACATGGCTACATACACAGTAAACAGAGCACACAGCTGAGATGCTGTGAGTGTTTCTTGGGTAGACAGCCTTTCTACTCCTCATAACTGTTTTCATAGGCTAACTTAATAGTTGTCTCATTCAAAACGCTACATAGGTTTGAAACATAAAGGGAAATTTATGTACCAAAACATAGGACGCACTTCCCCAGATTTACGTCACCCAGAAGTGGAAAGTACATGTCAGATAGCTTTTGAGCCAGGGAAGAGTAAGTCCTGAAAATGGTCAGGAAATCATAGTGGTTTGGAGAAGACCTCGTCCATCATTCACGGTGAGTCCATTATCCTCCGTGGTGAGGGTGACGGTGGTGGTCCTGCAAAAAGTGTCACCTATTTTCAAGCAAATAAATAATAAAAATCAAACAATAAAACTTGTAGCAAAGTGAGTGGTATTTTATTGACTGTTAAGTGTCAAAATAGTCAAGTAATCCATGTTTGCTTTTTCAGGATAGTAGAATCTTTTCTCTCAACACTATGTAACTATATTCAACTAAAAATTTAATGTTTTTGAAAAATAGGGCTCATGTATATATATATATATATAAAACTGGATGCTCTCCACTCTGGCTACTAAGTCTACCCCAGAGCAATAAATGGAGTCTTTAAAGGAGTGTCACTGTGGCATTGCCCCACCCATTGGAGATCCCTCTGCTACAACATAGTCCCACAATTCCATTAATAAGCCCAAACTTGCAAGCATTGCTAGTGATTCACAGTGGACTTGCCAGGTCCCTTGAGAAGGACCGCAGAGAGGGCACTGTTAAAGCTGGACAGACTGCACAGGTGCCAACGTTCCTTGCATTCTCAAAGTCCACAGTTTCCCTTTCTCCGAAAGAAAACAAGAGGAGGGCAGTGGAAGAGGAAACCAGACCTGGGTCCTGACGCTTTCCAAAGCCACCTATCTATTTTAATCAATTAGAATGGAATCTGGAGCTAACATAGTAAAGACTTTTTCTCTCTGAACTTTACTTTTGTCATAATGTTACATTTGTGTTCCTTGGAGAACTTCAAATTTTTGTAAACGACAAATGTTGAAAAGATTAGAAATATTATTTCCTGGCTCATGAAATCAAAAAGGAAAAGAATTCCTTGTCAGTGAGGAGTGACTGAATAAAAATACTAATTCCATGATGTCAGAAAGCATTCTAGACTCCAAGGTTAAACTAGCACCGACTCTGGAGACCAGGCTGGCCCCAAACTACAGAGATCTTCCTGCCTCTGCTTCCTAAATGCTTCCTAAATGGCATTAAAGGTGTGCACCACCGTCACAACCAAACTTACTTTTAATTTTAATATTATTGCAATTTCTGATCCCTCCAGATTTGTAATAACAAAATGGTATACTTCAAAGAATAACTCTGATAATTATACAGACCAAGGTTTTAAAATATCTGCATCTCTACAAGAGGGCAACTCAGTCAAAGACTACTTAGCGAGGGTCATCAGAACCCAGGGACACACCCAGGAGCAAGCGCTGTGCATGGCATGAGACACACAGATGGAGCCCCAGCAGCTTGTCTCCTCAGTGGCCTCGTCAGAATGCAGCCATTTCCCTGTCATCCTCGGGGAACTTACTCTGGGGAAAAAGACAGTGAAACAAATGACAGGAAGGGAAGTGGGTGGACGAGGGAGAGGCGGATAATGCCACCAGCCCCTCATTTTCTGACACGGTTTAGACTAAACTTGTGGGACTCTGGTGGGAGAGGCAAACACTGCACCTAGATGCTTTCATTCCCTGGAGGAGAGACATGGAACGTGCTGCCCTCTGGGAGACAAAGCAATTTGTCCAGGAGCAATTACCGAGAAAAAGGAAACTTTCTGAAGTCTCCCAACATATCCGGCACATCCCATAAAATGCTTATACCAAGAAAGCATGTCCTGTGCTAGGCCCTGGTGACAGTCTGTCGATCTGAAACCACCTTCACTCATGCTCAGCCTATAAGGGACATGGCCGTTCCTTATCTTATTTTGTTCCTTGAAAATTTTCAACTCTTTTTGGCTTCATTTTAATATTTATTTTTTTCAAATTTATTTATTTATCTATTTAAACATAATTTTAATTGATTCTTTGGGAATTTCACATCAAGCATCCCAATCCCTCTCGTTTCCCAGTCCCTTCATATCCGCCCTTCACCCTTGCAATGTCCTCGCAAAATCTGGATGGCCTTTGTGGCACCATGATCCTCGGACACCAACATGTCTTCAGGTATCAGGCCATACCCTGGGAATCTGCACTGCCTTTGATGGTAACTGGAGGCACACACATTGACGCAGACGCTGGCTGAGGTAGGGCCATTAGCCCTAATATGGCTGTAGGCAGCATCCCAGGCCCAGATTTCACCATGGTCCTGGGTGGCAGGACAGGCCACTCAGATGGGCATCACTGGGGATGCAGGGTGGTCCTCGGACACCAACGTGGCCCCAGGTGGAGGTCCAGAGCCTGGGCATCCTTGGCCTTCAGTGGTAATAGGAGCCATAGACATCAACACAGATCGCAGCTGCAGCAAAACCACAGACCAAGACAAGGCCCTGGCAGCAGCCCAGCACCAGATGTCACCATGGCCCCGAGTGGCAAGTGGGCCTCCCACATCAGCCCATTCTTCACTGCCTTCGTGTCTTCAGATCTGCCCCTCCACAGGGCAGGAAGCACTCTGCCTCTCTCTCCTGTACCATCACATATTTGCAGCATAATGGCACCTATGGTTTCTTTTCCCCACCTAGGGCAAAAGGCCTGAGTGGGCATATTTGTGTCCATCTCTACCTGCCTGGTCCTGGTCCTAATGATCTCAATTTTCAATATAAATATGTATATGTGGGTGCATATGCACACATATATGTCAATATACCACACAGTTGCTGAAACGGTACTTAAAGCTGGGCATGGATTTATCCCTGTAATCCAGCACTTAGAAGGAGGAAGGAGGAGAATCAGGATGTCAGGGCTTTCCTGGGTTACATGAGACCCTGTCTGAAAAACAAACAAAAAATATAAACACACACAAAAAACAGTATTAAAACTCTCTTTAAAGTATCAAAGATTGGGGCTGGAGATACGGCTTAGGAGTTAAGAGCACTTGCTGCTCTTGTGGAGAACATGGATGCAGTTCTTAGCACCCACATTGCAGCACACAGTCATCTGCTACTCCAGTTCTAGAAGACATAGCACCATTTCCCGGCCTCCTGGGGTATCATGGTGAACATACATACACGCAGGAAAACACTCATGCACATAAAGTAAAAAAGCATAAATCAATTTTAAAGGTCAACAATGCTAGCATGGCGGTACACTTAATCCTAGCACTTGGGAAGCAGAGGCAGATGGATCTCTGTGAGTTAGAGGCCAGCCTCATCTATACCCCAAGTTCCAGGCTAGCCAGGTCTACATAGTAAGATTCTGCCTCAAAATCAACCCCCAAAGGTATATTAAGGATAATTTTATAAGCAATTTAAATAGGTTATCTATATAGTATGTTTAATTGTAATGCGCTCCAGAAGCAGGAGTGTTCATGAAATGGATTTGGAGGGAAGAATGTATCGAAAGATGGTCCAAGGCCATTGCTTAGTTACCGACCTGCAGGCGAGGCCCTTGTTCTGTGGTCCTCATAGTTCTAAGTAGACAAATTCCCGGAACAGCACTGTGCAGTCTCTTTCCTTCCCTCATCTAAAGGATGACATTGGATAGGAAATTCGTCGTGTTAAACCAGCCCTCTGCTCCCCTCTCTGGACTCTGCCTTGTTCTGCACCGAGCATCTCCCTCAGCCATGCTCTGTGCTCAGTGAGGCACAGTCTGCCCTTGAAACACTCAGCTGCTGTTTTAAAAGGTCAGGCTAAGTCAGAGAATAAATCCTAGCAAATTCACATCTCCACCATCTAGTTACTTTAGTCAAAACGGCTGTTTTTCCACTCAAATCTCTTCTTAGCCCTGTGTGCGTAAAGATAGACTACTTTTCCCAACTTACCTTCCATTAGGTTGGGCATGTGACCAGGCTCTAGGCCAAAGGAATGTGAGCTGCATTTATGCATGTGACCTCTAAAATATCAAATCCCTGCTGTCACCTTCCGGCCTGTGCCTTCCCCAGTTTTCAGCAGCAGACTCTAAACCCTGGGGGATGAGAGAGCCACTTCGTGATAGGTTCCTTGAATGACCACTTCAAGGGCTGTTAGCTAAACGGAAGCATCATTTCTTAAATTTATACCAGGAATGCGCGCGCGCGCGTATGCACGCGCGCATGCGTGTGTGTATGCGTGTGAACAATTAGAGGCCATGAATTTAAAACAACAAGGGGGAGCATAGGAGGGATTAGAGAATGGAGAGGGAAGAAGAGAAATAGTGTATTTATATTTAAATTTCAAAAAATATTAAAGACAATATGAAATAAACTTTTGTTAAGTCACCGAATATTTAAATGGAAGAAGAATAAAGGCCAAAGATTTGAAAGCACTGTGAGCAGAGCTTTTAATTCCCTGGAGAGTGGAATGCACTGCCATCTGCGAGCTGGAGCTATTGGTCCAGGAGCAGTTCTGAGAAAAACCAAAGCACATTCCACAGTCTCTCTAATGCATCTAGTACATCACACAAACTGCTCATACAAGGAACGCAGCTCATATCCTAGGCCCTGATGACAGATCGTCCACGGTCTGCAGCTACATCACTCAGTCACAGTCTGTGAGGAACCTGTCGTTCTTTATCTTGTGTTATTACATCAATAATATCAAAACTATATACACATATGTAGTACATATGTAAACATATTATGTGTGGGTGTATTACAAATAGATAAATATATATCACATATACATAAATACATCACACATATGTAACTATGGCAACGTTGTTGAATTGTATTTAGTACTGTTATTACAAGTGAAGTCATATTCTCCGCAGAGACTGAGACCTGGAAGACACTGATACGTTCTGTCTGAATGCTGCCTGTTTCTCGGGTTTCTCTAATGTTGATAATGGACAGAAGGTGGTACTGACTGAATCCTTAATGCCAGAGCCAATTGCATGATTATTTTGTATTTCAGTGGGATTAGGGTGGGATTTATGTTCTATCAGAGTGATCTAACGCTCGCCTGGTATTTAATGAACCCATTGTTTAAGGAAAGTACTGTCGACTGCTCATGGTTAGGAACATGTGCTGTTCATGCAGAGGACCTGAGCTCACTTCCTAGTACCTGTGTCCAACCACCTCTAACTTTGGCTCCGGGTTCCGATGCTTCTGGCCTCCAAGGGCAACTGCATTCGTGTTTGTGTGTGTGTGTGTGTGTGTGTGTGTGTGTGTGTGTGTGTGTATGTGTGTTGGTACATTCTTGTAATCTTAGTGTTGGAGAAGCAGAGACAGGCAGCTCCTTAGGGCTAGCTTACTTCATGAGCCTTAATGAGAGGCCTTGTCTCACAGAACAAGGCGGAACCTTCTGAGAAATGACACCAAAGGCTGACCTATCACTTCCACATGCATGTGCATACACATACACCAGCACATACATGCATAAGTACAGAAATACTATACGGTTACCTTATCAAAATTATTGGCTTCTACAAATGAGCCATATTGCTAAATGTGGGAGATAGTATGTTCTTAAATATTTCTAGAGGGTAACCCAGTGTCATATATAAGATATGGCCTGACCTAGACTTTGAGGAGAGTTCAGTGATTTATGTCATGCTCATATACTGACCCTCTCTCTAAAAGAACACAATTGAAGTCCTTTGAACCATATAGGGAATGCTTGGCATTGTGTAATTCCTGTGTAAATATTCCTCTTCAGAGATAGGATAAAATACGGACTTCAATCTATGTCAGGAACTCTTCTGCAGACATGTTTCGTCTCTCTCGGAAACACAGTACCAAATACTCCATTGCTTGTATTTACAATGGAATAAGAATTGTTTTAATGGCCCAGTCAAGAAGATCAACTTTTCCCCTAATTCCTTGAACATGTATGTGTCATTCATTCACACAACATAGTAGATCACATCTATTAGGGAGTCCGTTAAAGAGTTCACTAGTGCAGTTCAGCCCTGTCTTAGTCAGTGTTCTATTGCCGTGGATAGATGCCACAACTATGGTTACTTTTACAAAGGAAAGCTATTGATTGGAGATGGCTTGCAGTTTCAGAGTTTTAGTCCATTATCCTCATGGGGGAGGGGGAACATGGTAGGATGCAGGCAGACCTGGTAGCTGAGATTTCTACATCTGGATCCACTGGCCGCAGGAAGAGAGACAGGGCCTGGCTTGGGCTTTTAAAAACTCAAAGCCCATTCCCCAAGGACACATATTCTCCATTGAGGCCACACCAACTCCAACAAGGCCACAGCCATTCCAACAAGGCCACACCCACTCAAGAAAGGCCACACCTACTCCACAAAGGCCACACCTACTCCAACGTAGCCATCCCTCCTAACTTTCAAACAGCACCACTCCTTATTAGTCTATTGGGGCCATTTTCATTCAAGCCACTACATCTCCCGTGTGATGAAATGGTAAAAGTGGCCAATGGGAAGCGAATAGTGTCTTGGCGAGCACAGGAAGAAGCTCAGTCATGGACTACATCAGGTACAAACGGAGGCAATTGCACTAGAGACATCTCCCGGACATATGGACACTCTGAGATGCAATCTGACTCCTGGAAACCTCCCCAAGATATAAAACTTGGGAACGTGAACCCCAGTGGAATGTAAGCACTGGGTGTTCTATAAGATAGACATCCACACTGGCCTGACTTACCAGAAACTTCTAGCTGCTTAGGTGAACAGATGAACTGTGCAATTGGTATCATGTCTGCCTTGGCATTTCTGTCTATATAGCCAAAACTGTTGTTTAAAGGGAAAAATGCTTTGTCATAACTGAATCTTAGGATTTCTCACTTTAGTGTAAATTGTTCCAAGTAAAGCAAGAATTGGCATAGGTTAAATCATTATCTAGACCACAAAGCTATTCTATTATAAATGGTCAAATAGACTGGTCCTGTGAATTCCCCCCTCACTCTTTGTCCTTCACTTCCTCTTCCCCTCTCATCCTCTGCCAATTGGATATGATTTATTTTAGACACAAAGCTTGCTGAGCTTCTCATTTTCAAAAGGTCTTATTTTGGTAATAGCCTTGTATTTCTCTATTCTATGCTTCATATCTGAGGAAAAACTTCAATTTGCTTATGATTTTAGTTTTAATCATATTAAACTTAATTGGAACTATTTCTAACTCATTTTCATAGACCGCTGGGTACTTTCTTTTCTCATATTAATGATATTTTTCAGCTAAACAATTGTTTACATTTTCACTTTCCAGTAAAATTTACATAACATCTGATTTTGGTGAAGTTATGGAGTTAATTAGCTAATAAGGAGAACTGGCTACTTTAGGTGTTACAATCATTATCCATTGTTTTTCTTTTTCTATTTTCATGTGCACATGTATGTATATATTTATGTAAGCATATGTGTTTGTAAGTGTATGGGTATGGGGAAAGGCGTGTGCTCACACACTATGGATGCCCATGGTTGGTGTTGTGAATCATTCTAGGTCCCTCTTCCATCTTATTCACTGGAACAGGGTCTTCCAATCAAACTCAGAACTTGCAGATAAGGCTATTCTCAGTAGCCAGCTTGATCTAGGGATCCTGTCTCAGCCTTCTGAGGCTTGAATTAAAGGTGGCCTACCATATCCACTAAGCATCTATATGGATTTTGGGTATCCAAACTCTGGTCCTCATACTTGCAGGGTAAGTCCTTTAACCACTAACCATCTCCCAAGCACTTTACATTAAGGTAGGACCCATTGGTGAAGACAAAGCAGTTGAAGGAATCAATCTGGAGCTGACCTGGAGCCTCCTCCCTGAGAACTGACCCTAATAATATCTTAAGGTGCTGTACAAGTTGCCAAAGGAAAAAAACAATCAACAGGCCTACATAGCTCTAAAGCCTACAAAACACAACAATGACCATTGTCACCAATAGTGTAATAGTGGTACTTTCATCCTGGGGATAAGGAACAACTGCCTAATTGGACTTACAGCCCACTCAATAGGAAGGAATGCATGCATAAAACCTAGAAGAGAACCTACCAATGCCGTTTTTCTTAATCAATATAGCTTCTAATTATATTCTAAATATTTATCCTTAAAACCAACAGAGAAGTGTGGCTCCCATTCCTAATCAATGGAGCGTTTTCTTCTTCTTCTTCTTCTTCTTCTTCTTCTTCTTCTTCTTCTTCTTCTTCTTCTTCTTCTTCTTCTTCTTCTTCTTCCTCTTCTTCTTCTTCTTCTTTTGTTTTTTTGTTTTGTTTTTTGTGACAGGGTTTCACTGTAGCTTTGGAGCCTGTCCTGAAACTAGCTTTTGTAGACCAGGATGGTCTTGAACTCACAGAGATCCGCCTGCCTCTGCCTCCCAAGTGCTGGGATTAAAGGCCTGCGCCACCACCATCCAGCTGGAGCTTCTTTTTGCAACAGAGGGGGCTATTACAGAGACATACAATTCATCAAAATGCAGAGAATAAGTGCTCATAAATATCCAGCATCTATTGGTACATCCATAACACAACTCCTACACCAAAGACTCAAGGAATATTGCAGATGAGGAGATAGAATGAGTGTAAGGGCAGAGAACCAGGATGCTTGCTATGAGATAGTGTCTTTTAGATATGAAGAATGTCACACCCATACAGTCTCAATAAGTTTGGTTGCCTAAACCGTACCTTCAAAATGACAATAGCAGTTGATATACCAACATATGTGTAGGAAACATTATAAGCCTCACCCCAGATGAAGAACTACAGGTAATCAATGGCTGCTGAGAGAGGGAGAATCAGTTTTTTATAGAGATGAAACTCAATGGGTTATCCAACACAAAGCCAAGTAGTCAGCCATGAAGACATATACATATGCTCATCTTGACCATATATTAGAAGTCCTGAGTTGTTTTTAGGATTATCACTTGGAGGCATGGTAACACACTCATTTAAACCCAGCACTTAGGAAGCAGAGGCAGGTGGATCTCTTTGAGGTCAAGGCCAGCCTAGTCTACATAGAAAGTTCCAGGCTAACCAAGTCCACATAGTGAGACCTTGTCTATCACCTCAGGTCCCCAGGCCAGCTGAATCCAAGGCTCTGAATGTATTATACAAGAACACAAGCCCTGCCAAAGGAATCTAAGAAGTAGCTAGGGGCAGGAATATTTATTCTAAACTAAGGCTTATGGCTTACCTAACTGAAGTCCTCAACTTCCTACAATCTTCAGCCCCAATAAATCTAAGGCTAAGGTCATAATTGACTAAAAAGGAGAAATCTACCCAGATACACACTCTAAGTCAGTCACATATGTAGGCAGAAGTTTCTGTCCCACCAGCAACTCCCAAATAAACACACGGAGACTTAATATTATTTATAAGGCTCGGGAGATAGCTCAGGCTTATTGCTAACTAGCTCTTAAAGCTTAACCCATTTCTATTAATCTAGGTGCTGCCCCGAGGCTCATGGCTTTTACCTCTATCCCATTTTGTGTGTCCAACTCATTCTCCGTCTCCCCGGTGACCCACTGACTTGGCCCTTTCTCATCCCATCATTCTCATTTTTATTTTCCTGAGTAACTTTATGCTGTTCAGCTATTGACCAGTCAGTTTGTTTATTAAACCAATCACAGCGACATATATTTGTGCAGTTTACGGAAGGACTATTCCAGCACACGTACTATTCCAGCACACGTACCTGTATTTGGTTTTATATTTTTAAGTTTTCTCACAATCACTTCTATGTTCAGAAAAAGAAAACTTAAACACATGCATATATACACATAACTACATGTTCCTATTCCCTTATTTTGAAGCCGTTTGGTGTGAATCATTGTCAACTGCTTGCTTTGACAGCGTAGGTATAGTTCCCATCTTGCATCACCTCATCCTTTATGGTCTTCATTTAATGCTGAGAAGTAGACATGATACTGACAGCGGGCAAAGCATGAAGCTGGAGCAGCAACAGCTAATGTTGATTGACAGCAACAGCTAATGTTGATTGACAGCAACAGCTAATGTTGATTGACAGCAACAGCTAATGTTGATTGACAGGCCACTGTTCTCTGGATTTTAGATAAGCGAGTGTTAGTCTATTTTGTGGGTGTTTTATCTCCATGTTAGGTGCTCCACAGAAATGCCTTTCTTGTTTCTTTCTTTATCGTTTTTGAAAAACTAGAAATCAAATCTAGGGCCTCATGCATGCTAGGCAAGCACTCTATCATTGAGAAATCTGTAGATATGTATTTATTTATTCCATACATATTTATTTGTTTGTTATCTTGAGATAGGTCTCTATCTGTTGCCCAGGTAGGTTTTAAATTCACTCTGCAGTTCAGGTGTATCTTGGCCCGAATCCTATTATCCTCCTAAATCAGACCCCAGAGTAACTGGCCGTCAGGCCCAGTTTCTGTGGAATTATCTTTAAACATTCTCCCTTGAACTTTATTTTTTAAAAAATCCGAATTTTCTTTCTGGTTCTGTGACAAACACCATAATCAAGGCAACTCAATGAAGAAAGGGTTCATTTCATCTTCCAGTGTGCAGCCCATCATGATGGAAAGTCAGCCCTTGAACTCAAGGCAGGAACCAGGAGGTAGGAAACGAAGCAGAGGCCAGAGATCTTACTAACTTGCACCCCCATTGCCTTCCCAGTCTGCTTCCTGACACAGCCCGAATCACCTGCCTAAGGACAGTATCACCCAAAGTAGGCTGGGCCCTCCCATGTCAATCACCAATCAGGAAGATGCCCCATAGGCTTGCAAACAGGGCAATCTGATGAAGGCATTTTCTCAACTGAGGTTCTCCCTTCACAGATGATTCTAAGTTGTGTCAAATTATCCATGCACACGTGACTGTACCTTTTATAAAAGCAAAGTTAGAGAAATATATTATTATTTTAAGATAATAGTTCAATGAATATTGTAAAGATATTTATGACTTTGTATTTTAATCCATTATAAGAAAATTTTCTACTCCATTACACCCCAATCCTTATAAGAAAGACCAGATATATAGCAAAAAGGCAGATAGTCTCCTTTTTCTCATGAAACAAACAAAAATAACTGTTAATCCATTCCATATCACTTTAAGGCCAATTTAGGAAAATCTGAACAAATTTGGCCCTCAAGAAAAATAAATAGCAAATAAATAAATGTGGTGACCACATTTTTTTCTATTCTTTTTGACTGATTTAATTTTCTCTTTTTGTTTTTCATTGGCCTACTTTCTATTGTAAAAGGGCCCCAAATCTAAGTAGGCCCCCAGGCCTTAGCACACTGACTCCATGATGGAAGTACCATCCAGGTTTTAAAACTCAACATGTAGAGCTGCCAAAACTAAAACAAAGCCCTAATCCATCAAGGTCCATAGTTCCAGAAAGTGTCTAAATGGACTGACCTTGTGTTTTGGCTTCTTTAGTTCTGCTTCTGGCTAACTATTGTTACTGACTGAAGTATGTCAACACAGAGTGTGGTTTGGTGCTTAAAAAACTCACCCTGAGAAAAGCTTGGGGCAACTCTGGGAGACTTCCTATTGGCTTAAACTCATGTCCAAGCAATCGTCTCTGGTGAATACTCCACAACACCAAGTGTCCCCTTTTGAATGCCCATACTAATTGTGTTTCTGGCATAGCTCAGCCACAATATGAAGTCACTATCTTAAATGACCAAAGCTGTATTTCAGTCTAGACCTAAAAACCAGACTTTGTTATTGATATACAATTTATATATTAATACCTTTAGGGGATTCATGCTTTTAGCAAGCAGAAAACAAGTCATACATGGACTCATCAAGTATGGTTAGGGACTTGGATTTTATTTTATTTTAATTTTAAGACTTGCGTTTTAATTGCTGTGTGAATACACATGAAAGAAAAAGCCCATAGTCCAGTCAGAAAATTCCTGCAGACACACCTGGGAGTTATTATGGAGGCTGAATAACCAATTGCTTGATTAGTTATTTGGAAGTGGAGCAGAAGCCCCCGAGGATAAAAGAAGAAAATAAAAGACCCCAAGCTTGAGAAATGAATGGCAATGGTGTCACTTACTACATGATGAAGACAGGTATGAGGATAATTTATACATTCTTTATAGGGACGACGTGGCAGGAGGGATAAAGTGGGAAGCTATACCTCCTCAAGAAGCACAGTGGGAGATCCTGCAGATGAAGTCCATCCCTTATCTTTGCCATCTTTGATAAGACAAATACTAATAACCGATAAGGGGAAACTGTCTGCCTCTTACCACCCCATCCTCTCCCTAGCAGTACTAGCTGGATGACCTTCCAGCCTTGCTGGATCCACCATCCTCACACTTTCCTTCCGTCCTTGCGCTCCCCGTCCAAGAGGAAAGCGTCTCCAGAGCTCTGCTCCTGTATCAGCGGCCTGCATGGATGGTTTCCTCCACCACCAATTCTAAGTACCCTCTGCAGATCCTTTCTGGGTTGCTAAGTGAGTCAAGCCTGAATGAGAACAACGATGGGTGGAAGGAAACCTCCCTCCTCCTGCCTGTGCCTCCTGTTATCCAAACACCAGCAACAGGAAGGAAATGTAGATGCAGTTGCTTTGCCCCAGGGGAGAGAATGAATGTTGGCTTGGGAAGAGAGAGAAGCACCATCAGTTCCTGGGATTGCAATTGCTCTATGCTTCGAAGAAACTGAGCCTACAGTGGAGATGTGGTGGGGGACTTGTATAGCATGTGTGTGACTGTAGGTTCAGTTCCCAAGATTACCCGCAGACACAAATAAACTGAACAAAGAAGAGACTGTTCTTGGCAGGGGTTATGCATGGTAGTGTCTAGGTTGCTCTTTGAAAGCTTATGAAGGCTTCTGGGAAATAACAAACAAATGTTATTTTCTTGCCCCGGGTGGTCTTATCATGCTGTGATCAAATCAGGCACTGGCAATATATTAAGGCTGTTGACATGAGACCAGCTGAGGGCAATTACGGCTCAGTGATGTTCAGGAATTAGCACTGATGGCAAAGTGTGCCAAAAGGAGTGGTTAGTCTAGCTGCAGTCTTGACCGAAATAGCAAGCCAGGCGTAGCGCCGGGATTGAAACTGTGACTCCCAGGTTTTCAGTAAAAGGGCATCTCTCTTGATCATGCGCCGTGCCTCTTATCAGCCTGTGTGGTGGGGATTGAAACTGTAACAACCAGGTTTTCAGTAGAAGGGCATCTCTCTTGACCGTGCGCCATGCCTCTTATCAGCCTGTATGGTGTGAATTCACTGTAAAGAGAAAAGTATTTCAAGAAATGTCTTTCTAAACAGCCAGATAGAAAGGGCAGGGAGAGGGCCTGGATTCTTTCTCATCCAGCAATTCTGACAAAGAGTTTGAAGCTATTTCAACAGCTATTTTAACGGCTGTCATGCTCAATGGTCAGTGTGTCAAACTCTTGAGTGTCTTGACTTGTAGACATGCCCTTCCCGATACCAGCTTTCTGGTGTATGAGGACAGGCTGATCCTAAAAAGAACACTGAAGATATATCCAGCTTTTAAACATACCCAATGAAAACTAGTGACTTAAAACGTGAAAAATAGTAATAAAAGCACAACCACATGAACTTTTTTCAAGAAAAAGGAAAAGGATTTATTATAATAAAGATGCTTATGTTGGTTTTAGCTCAAGTCTCAAATGAATTGCCCTAAGTTAACTTTTTGTACCTCAACTCTCAAAACATGTCTGTAACATGAAGTCATTTGGAAAGTTTCTGGTTCTGATAAGAGCCAAGAAGTCCAAATGAAATGTCAACAGTTTGTCAAGGACAGGAGCAGAAAGAAGTCATTTGATAAGTCAAAGCAGTGAAAAACTAAAAGCATCTCTTTTAGCAGGGCTGATCTCCTGTTCTGAAACGTAAAAGGTCAATAGAAGAACGAAGGAGGAAGACACCATAGCATTAGCCTCATGCTCCAGAAGAACTTTCCCAGAGTCTTCCATTGTGTATCATGTGCTTGCATCACAAGTCAAAGGAGCTACTGGACACTGAGCATTCTTTCACTCTTGTTTGCAGAATATGTGGTCTCAGGGTAGCGAAGCAGGCCACCCTCAGTGGCAAGAAACCAGAACCAGAAAAGAGAAAATGAGGAACAAGTGGCAGCCTGGGAGCTGGGACAGAGAATTAACCAGTGACAAAGTAAGTGACAGTGCTAATCAGAGTCAAATTAAAAAATCAAGTGGGGAAGAGATATCCAAGAGCCTATCAGGCAATTGCACCATCCTTAAAACCATAGTCGGGAGGCAGATTTCTGCAGGGAAGCCACACTCCAAGACACACTGGCTGTACGACCTCAGGACAGCACCTCCACTTCTTAGTTCATGTTACCTCTTGTGTGTCACGTGAGTGATTAAACCTCCATCAGGAAAGCTTTCTTAGCATCACAGTCTATGTGCATGCTTAGAACAAGAGCTCCTGCCTACCTGTGGATCCTCAGAAACCTCTGCTCGGGTTCCTATGTGTTTTTCAACACTCACTGCTGCCTACCGTAGGCCTGGCTTTTGCTTGGACCCTAAGCACCAGTCAGAAACTCAGCCTTGCTGAGTACTATAAGTCAGTTCTTCTGTGAGATTATATTCACTAAGTGTGTGAAATGGAATCAATCTTATTTGACCTCTCCTTGTTTTTTTTTCTATTTATACATAGAATTACTTTCACTGTCTTATTCTGATACACATATTTTAGATCTGACAAGCCGACATTCACCATTCATTTGGATTATTACATCTGATGGTAAGTCCTTGATGGGCAGGATCATATCTAATTCCTCTAAACAGCCAGAAGAGCACAGCACCTAACAGAGAGGAGGTGACCATGCCCAAAGAATCCAACTTAGGCTGGTCTGACTTCCAGAGTGTTTACTTTATGGTTATGAAAGGTGTTGTGTTGTTATTGGTATTTTGAATCATGGTCTTTCCCAGGCTAGCAGTGCACAGTATGAGCTCCTGAAGCAAGATCACAGTGAGCTGCAGCTTAGGGTCAGCCACGAAGTCATGGGGATGAAGTTCCCACATCCTATAGTGGACTGTGTTATTAATCTGCAGCATCAGTCAGGCTAGGTGTAGCAAATAACTTTTGGTCTTAACAGTATTTTTCTTTTATGGCAGGTTTATAGGGCAGCAACCCCATCGTAAGCAGGTCATCAGTGCACACGGATGAATGAATTAACATTCTGTAGCTCCCCCACACACACAACTCAGGCGTCTTTCCCGGCCCTTCTTAATGTCTCCCTTACACTTCCAACACACATTTAGAATTTCACAAATCTTAGCGGAAAATGTATCCTTCCAGTTTTAACAAGCAATCTGTGGTTCAGCACAATTAAAACTGCCTGTGGGACGCCTGAGATTCTAATCATTATTTGTCGAACGCCAAAATTCCAGCTCTCCCCCCGAAGCGCTGAATCGCCCCTTCGTGTAAATATGGGGGGCTGAGCAAAGGGAACTGTCTCTAGGGCAGGACACAACAAATCTAGATAGCACAAAGTACTCATTCATAGGAAGCTGGTTTTAAAAATAGTCATGGCAGCCTTAATGCTTAAGGTACCCCAACAATGCTCTGTGGTATTTGATGGATCCCCCCCCACACACACACAGTCTTATTGAACATGTTTTGAAAGATTTCTTTCATTTTCAGGCAGGGGTCTAGTTATCTCAGAGTTTATTACAATATAATGATACATGCTAATAAATGATCACCAGTTGTGTTAAGTGGGACTGGTTAATCAATATAAAATAAAAAGGAAGAAAACAAACCCATATATTGAAACTTCTATACATAAAACTTCTATTAAACTATTAAGGTATGTATGCAAAGCTCTAGGAAACTTTCTTTCGTTTCTTTTTTTCATTTTTTTTTTTGTTTTTTGGTTTTTCGAGACAGGGTTTTTCTATAGCTTTGTAGCCTGTCCCTGGAACTAACTCTTGTAGGCCAGGATGGCCTCAAACTCACAGAGATCTGCCTGCCTCTGCCTCCCAAGTGCTGGGATTAAAGGCGTGCGTTACCTCCGCCCAGCCTGGAAACTGTATTTCTAATTCTATAACTCACTTTGTAAAATGTCTAAGGTGGGAGTCTCTGTGCCTGTGATGAAGGCATAAAAGGGACGTCAAGGTGGAGAGTGTCTATAGAAAGTCCATTTAGCTGAGGCTCAGAGAACTGAGGCGTTGTCAGTCATTGCTACAGCTGCCCTGGGCTTCTAACTCAGACCCAAATACCCTGCAAGTTTTAAGGTCAAATTGGCTCCCGGCGCCAAGAAGCCCTGTAGTAACATACCATTTCCACCTGGCAGTTCTGCGGCTGCCAGCGTCCTCAGACAGGCTGGGGCTCATCAGTGTCACTATTTTAAGAACTGCTTTAAGGAATCCACTCTACTTCGGTGTTTGGTGAGGCCAACCTTTAAAAATGCAACTTGGTCATCTTATTAGCGTGATAATAATGAAAATTCTCTATATGCTCTGACCCAACTTTCTCTATTCTGAGAGCTAATACTAGGACAAATTGCACCCAACTGCCATCTTGATACCTCTAGGCACATTAAAAGAAATGTCTCTAAACCTGTTGGTTCTTAACCCTAAAGTTCTTCTTGCAATCTTGCTCATCTTAGAAAATGACAACTTCAGTTGCTTCCTGACTTCTCTCTCTTTTTTCCTCGCATAGAATGCATCAGAGAACAGTGCCTGGTCCTCCTCCAGAACACTCTGGAGCCAATCACTCCTCAGCATGTCCTACTGCTGTGCCAGCACAAGTCACTCTTTGAGATCTTCACGCTATTTTTGTAGATCCTTAATTGCTCTTCTTGCTTCTACACTTTCTCTAGTACTGTCAGAATAGACCCTTGATGTTCTCACATGATACCACATTTTTCTGTCCAAAACTCTTCCAGAAAACCTCCTCTCACCCAAATCAAACTGCAAGGATACCAATAATCTTCCCTCGCCCTGCCATGATCCCATTCTTTCACTGTCTACTTCCCCCATTCCTCTGCACCCTTGAAGAGCTCACTGTCATTTTTGAGCACATCAAACACCATCCTGTCTGTGCTGCTGGACCTGTGTCTCCTTCTTCCTGTTACCAACAACTGATCCCCAAATATCATTCAAACCCTTCACTCTCTGAGGACTATATTTAGACATCATCTTGCTGGAACAGTTGACTCTTAACATAAAATAGCACCTTGTGCAAAGTGAATCGCCTTCTTCTCATCTACTGCTCTTTCTCCCTTTGTAACGTGTTAACTTGACGCGACCTAAAACTTTAGAATTCTGTGTTCTCTAATTCTACCATGCATGCAAGAATCTGGCCTAGTTCCTACTTGTCTAGTCCAAGTCTGGAAAGCGGTATAATAATAGATAAACATAGCCAGTATTATTGCTAAGTGAAAGATTACTGTGGCACCTTCTTTATCAGGATGTTATGTGTTGAGGAGGATACAGCAAGGTTTTCTTTCGATTTCAAGGAGCTACCAGCTCAGTGGTCCAAGTCATCCCCCTGGAGTTGTGAAGAGTCAAGCTGGAAGGAAACCATGATTAACACAAGGCTGAAAGCTTGTTAGTGCCTAGCCACATGGCGAACTGAATTCCAGGCTCCCTGAAGGTCTGCTTGGTGGAAATCAAGATTTTCTGGTTAATCATTTTCTCAGAGCCACACAAAAGCATGCTGCAGACAGACTGCCTTGTCAGCACTCAATGCCTCAGACACACAGACCTCTCCCAAGGATGCTCTCCTACAAAACTGCGATATAAACTTCCCAATCAAAAGATCACCTCATAAATGCAGCCCGCGGACTTCGTTCAAATGTCTCCCAATTATTTATTTTCCCATAGACACCAGGACCCTGCCCAGAATCATTTGCTGGTTTAGCTGTAACAACTGATTCTCTTCAAGTGGGATCTCTAGTTCTGTCTTTTGCCAGCCTCAGAATGTTAGCATAGCCCCTTCGTTTCATAGCATAGATCCAGAGCCTATTTTGTGCTTCCTGGTGTGCAGACTTGGGGTGTGGATGTGACAAGATGCTGCTGTGGCTGCCCAGTGCACCTCACCAAGAGCAAACCCTGGGGTTCGTCCTATGGCTGGTGATGTGCACCAGGAACACGCAGTCTGCTTTGAGTCTTCCATGGTTCTCTTCAGTAAATAACAGCTGCCCCTTGCAAAACAGTATTTTTAGAAGATAGTTGGCTAACACCCTGCTTAGCATCAAATGCCTACCTCCTCAGCTTTGTTATCTACCCATGACTCCCATCTGAAGCTGCCAACCCTGTCAAACAGAGCCTTCCTGTGCCGTCACTCCCCAGGAGCAGACATCTCCACCGTTCAGAAGCACAGCTTCTTCTCCCTAACTTGTTTACGTCATCATTTATTTGTATTAGCATAGGTTCACTTCTTATTTGTTAGGTTTTAATCAATTACTATCTTCATTCCAATTGTTTAAGTTGGTCTAGGTTTGTCTGAGAGCCCTTTCCAACAGGACTCTGTGTGCTTGTGACATACTCCAATCATGCTTTTTGAGAATGTCCCTATGATAACGTTCAGGATTCATTTGTTATTCCTCAGACACAGCCCCAGACTCAATTCTGATTCCGTATAAGGGAGGGTAGCATGGAGAGAAGAAGATCTTTGGCCATCTGGTGCAGCCTTTGCTTCCAGGCTCTGAACAGAAGGAATGCTGTGTGTGTCTCTCCCTATGCATGCACTCACACACATACAAACATAGGTGAAAGCTTCTAAAAAAAGAATTCCAAATTAATTTTGACCCAATCTAAAATTTCAGGATTCTTTAAAACGTTCTCTATTTGCAAATTCCGCACCCACTGTATAAATAGATAAATAAACAATAAACAAAACCCCTGCTTTACTTAAATTTTCCTTGTTTGCTCCATAGCACTAATTTGTCAATCTCTTGGTCTAAGCTGCCTCCTCAACCTTCTGCCCTAGGTTTTTGGAGGGGAATTGAGGGGACGGTGTGCTAGTGTATTCTTAATGACGCCTCCTCAAACCCTGTGGCTGGGGGAAAATGCTAAGAGGTGGGGGATTCAGAGCATCCTCCTGGGGACCTGTAGCCCATGGGCTCTTCTCCCAGGTCATGGGGCTCAGAAGCCAGCAGCCACACCCACCTCCCCAACACTGCTCTAATTACCTAAAAGCCTATTTTTTTAAAACAAGGAATAAGCTGGAAGCACATACAAATCCAGCACACCAAATACCATAGAGACAGATTCTTCTAAGTCGCTGGTGTGCCTGCTTCTAATTTGGATACACCTGGGTTCTCTCTGCTCCCCTAGCAACCACGAGCTGCCCAGAGAAGCTGCAAGGCTAAGTAGACAAGAAGGCGGTACACGTGTTAAGGTCCTGGGAGAAAGTGAACTTTTTTTTTCTTTTAACGAATTGGATCTTGTTTCCCTGAAAGGGCACCACGTGGAGAGGATAAGAACCATGACATAAATATATAAGGAAATAGTAACTTTCTATTACTGGTATCTGAAGCTATGGAAACCATTGGTGAGGAGGTGTAACAACCACCCAGACATCTAATTGGTAAGGAATTCTGCTGTTAGAACACTACTCTAGGGAAACTTCTTATTTTAACCTCTGTGTACAGCTGGAGAACGCACTTTAAAACGGTAACCCAAACATGCCTCTCTTGCCTGCTGACCTGCCAGTCCTCTATGACAGGTCACGGCTGCTAGAAAGGGAACACAGTTGCAAAACGTCCCGCTTGGAGTCTTAAGGTCTGAGAAAGGATGCATTTTCTATGTAACAAACGCCACGTATTGGCTTCCAGATGAAGGGAGGGTTGTCTCCCCTATCTACACCACAGACTGGTCCCTAGACCAACAAGCGCACATCGCCAAGGACCCCACCCCCGACCCAATAAACTGCCTTAGAGCATGTCAGTCCTGGTTTTAAAATGGATTCTGACAGCCACTGTCCTAGATATTCAGTACTAGGGGAAAGGGCCTCGTGAACAACCAGACCTGGGACCCACTTCACATCTTCCAGCAAATGGAAAGGCTATGCAAGAGAGGTACAAACACTTCGCTGCGCTTAATGCTCTGGCAGTTGTGCCCAAACAAAGTTCTTTTTTTCCGTTTTGCCCCAACTGATCGAATGGCAGGCTGAGACTGAATTTGAGGCCCGGCAGAGGTCGCTGACGCCCAGGAAGAGAGACAGAATGAGCGTGGCAAGGGGAGTCCAGGAGCTTTGACATCATACTAAGCTCCTCCTTGCACGCACACATTACACACACACACACACACAGAGAGAGTCACACGCAAACCGTTGTACCCTTCTCCGCACGCCCCCATCCCATCCGCCCCATACCTTCCCCTCCCTCAGCAAGTAGGTGTCCCGGGCGTTGCCACCTAGTCGGGCCAGGAGTGCAGCGCCCACTGCCTAGGGAACCCACGCGTAGCGGAGCAATCGGCGCGACTGCAGCTGGACCTACAGTCCCAGAGCCCAAGGACCTCAAGCAACCTGCTCCCGCCCCGCCCGGCCGCTACGAGCAGAGCCGCCGCCCCTTCCAAACTCCAGGACCCCCGCCACCCTTATGAGAGAAGGCGACGCAGAGCAAAGGAGCAGGACGCCCGGCAGCCCGACTCCCCCGCAAGCGCGCAGCGCCCGCTCCGTGTCGCCGCCGCGATCACCCGGGATCCGGATGCCAGCGCCGCGCATCGGCTGAGAGGGGACAGGGCCGGCTTCGCCAGCTCGCCCGGAATCCGGTCTCCGCCGCGGCTGCGTGTCCCAGCTGGGGCCCCTCTGGCCCGGGAGTGAGCCGCTGCGGCCGGCCGGGGGTTGGCCCGGGCAGGGGAAGGAGGGACGGAGCGGGAGGAGGGCACAGGGGGCGGGGAGGGGACCCTGGAGGAGAGAGATGGCAATGTCTCTCATCCAAGCGTGCCGCAGTCTGGCTCTCTCAACATGGCTGCTTTCCTTTTGTTTCGTGCATCTACTCTGCCTGGACTTCACGGTGGCGGAGAAGGAGGAATGGTACACCGCCTTCGTGAACATCACCTATGCCGAGCCCGAGACGGGGGCCGCGGTGGCTGGCGGTGGTGGCGGCGCCGAGCTGCACACGGAGAAGACCGAGTGCGGACGGTACGGCGAGCACTCGCCCAAGCAGGATGCGCGCGGCGAGGTGGTCATGGCCAGCTCGGCCCACGATCGCCAGGCTTGCGACCCCAACACCAAGTTCGCCGTTCCGGCCCACGGCAAGCACTGGATAGCCCTGATCCCCAAGGGCAACTGCACCTACAAGGATAAGATTCGGAATGCGTTCCTGCAGAATGCATCGGCCGTGGTCATCTTCAACGTGGGCTCAAACACCAACGAGACCATCACCATGCCCCACGCAGGTGAGCGACCGGGGGAGAGGGGGAGGGATGCTTGGCGGACGTGGGGGAGGGGGACCCAGCGCAGCCTCCCGGGCACCTCCGCTTGGAAAGTCCGTGCAGCACCGGGACCCGTCTCTTATATATGGACCTACTAAGTTTTGTCATGCGTCGCTTGGGGACAGGGAAGGAAGCTACAAGCAGGAGAGTTTTCAGTATGTTGGAACATATTAGAGAGTCTGGTTTGGGAGACGGTTCACAGTGGTGGGGAATTCCCAGGAGAATTTGGGAAGTGACGTTTGGGGGACAAGACTGGCATATTCTTGTTAGTGACCCATCCTGGCACCTGTTTGGACCCGGAAGATCTGATAACTCAGCTGTGTGCTTCATTGTGTGCATCAGATATGCATGCCCTGTGCGAGTGTTTGGGTAGCAAGGGGCAGGTCAGGTTACCTGCCTGCAGCTGACCACTTGCAAATGCCTCCACAAAGTCAGGTTTCAGCGCTTCTCGGGAACCCCTTCTTCCCCTTGTTGACTTTGCGCAGATCATAAATAATATTCAATGTTCTGGCTCTGCCGGGCTGTCATCCCGAGAAGCCGACTGGCCGGGAGCACTGGTGAAGAATAGCAATGCCCATCAAACCAGGAGGAGCCATAAAGTTAGACTCACTTTGCACTGTTGTGCTGGACCTCGCCTGTCTCTTTCGGTATGCGGAGGACTGCAAGGCAGAATGGAGCTTTGTCGGCGATCACAGGGACCAGGACTAGAAATAAATCTTCAACACAGTCTGTAAGCAGTGTTTCAGAGAGACGAGTAACAGAAGCAACAAGGCTGTGTTGCTCACAATTGTTAGCACAAGCCACTGGTTTAGGAAACTACCCTCCTTGAGTGCAAGTTTCTACAAAGGTGCCTGAGAGGTGGTCCTTTCCCCTCACAGGGTTTCCTGTCAGGAGCATGTTCTGAGTGCAGTAGCCCAACCAAAACTATTACTGCAAGTAAAGGGCAGACTTTTAATCAGCAGACTATTGAGATAGAACACCTTGGGGGGCTGTGTGCAGCCCTGCTTTCTTTAGAGAGAGGTTTTCCTTTCAAGAACTTGTATCGTCTATTAGTGAAACATACAATTAATTCGCCCCCAAGTAATCAACACCAGCTGTTATAGGCAAGGGCATTTGTCAACCTTCAGGCAAACAGCCAGAAGCTTATGAAAAACAGGCCAGAAAATGGTGCCGTTTTTGTGAAGAGAAGCCGTTACCTTCTTAGAAAAGTTCCAGCCTTGCATGTGAGAGGCATTTGTTCTATTTCCTTGAGCTCAACCATTCTCCCAGGGAGAGGCCTGTTGTCTGACCTAGAGTCATAGGACCACTGCTTAAATTTGATCTCAGAGGATGTCGCACCATGGAATAGCGCTCCAAGTCATGTAAAGCACTTCTTAATTAACATTTAGTAAGGAAAATATAGACTCAGGAGTGGGAAGTAGGGCATGCAGGAGTTATTCTGGGTTCTGTAAACACTGAGGTTGTTAGTTGAATGTACATGATTCCTTAAATGCTTCTCTGAGTCTGGACATGGGATCCTAAAGTGCGTTGCTCTGTGCACAACAGAATAGTTATCATTTGTTCCTGTCCAAGAGACTGTTTTCAGAACCACAGACACATTGGATCAATTAATGGCTCAACCATTCTTGAAGAAAGCATAATCTGATTTTCTACACAAAGGATGCTTAAGACATGCTGAGAGGGAAAGGCTTGGTGATAGTCTAAAAGTTAGAAGCCCCCAGAATGTATTTCTCCATCTCCAAAAAAAAAAAAACCTGTTAAAGTTGCATCTGCTGTTAGTGTTGGACTCCCTGTCATGCCTTGGAGAGGGTCCTGCATTAGTCCCAGCAGGAGCCCACAGGACAGGATGGACAGGGTGATGGACAGGATGATGGACAGGATGATGGACAGGGTGATGGACAGGATGATCACACTGCATTAGTCCCAGCAGGAGCCCACAGGACAGGGTGATGGACAGGGTGAGCACACTGCATTAGTCCCAGCAGGAGCCCACAGGACAGGGTGATGGACAGGATGATGGACAGGGTGATGGACAGGATGATCACACTGCATTAGTCCCAGCAGGAGCCCACAGGACAGGGTGATGGACAGGGTGAGCACACCGGCCTGTCAACCGATGGCTTACACTTGCTCTAGAACCCAGAGGCCCAGTTTCTCCTCATTACATGTAAGTCAGACTTGGGAATTCACGTAGGAAACCATGTACAGGTTAGATGTCAATGGAATATTCCTATTTCATGAGCTTGAACGCCAGGGGACACCGTTGTGGCCTTTTTAATCTAGTCCCTGAGAAATTTGGAGCAAAGTTAAAAGCTAACATTGCCTTGCCATCAATGCCCTGGTTTCTGGAGCTGATAGCTTTAGAGAGAGAAGGCTTGGATTTGGAACTCCGGATTCCACCTAGTGTCTGTGCATCTGGTATGATAGACCACTAACACACCCAACAAATACAAGTTCAATTAAATAGAAATTATTTTCTTTACTCTCCCTCTTTTCCTCTATGTTCTTTCAGATATTTTCTTTTTCTGAATCCATGGTTTTGAGTTTCTGCCACTCCCGCAGCTGTCACTTCTCGGTCACAAAGATGTGGACATTCCTGGTGTAGATGGCAGGTTATTTAATAGTGGGTTACTCAGCTTCACTGGTCTATGGTCTTCACACTATGAAATTCATTCTTTGGATAGTATCACGCTGCTTCACATACTGGCTGAGCTAGGTGCTCCCTATACTTCTGATCCCAAGGACACTTCTACCTGTGTGCAGTTGTTCGGCCGTACCTGTGCAGCCCGCCCCAGTCAAATGCTAGCCTGCTTGCTTTCCTCCATCTCTGTGTATTTGTCTCTTGTGCAAAGAATATAGATGCTTTCTCTATATTGTGCAGACTTGGTCCAGTTTCTTCCACATACCACACTCTTCCCTGGCTTTACCATGGTTGTTTCAAGTGCCACTGATTACTCTTTCATTTATTTTTACTGCCAAATAGTATTTCACATTTTATTTATTGTAAATTGATGGGCATTAGGTCGTGTGTGTGTGTGTGTGTGTGTGTGTGTGTGTGTGTGTGTGTGTGTGCTCGTGAACACGGGTGCACTCCTGTACATGTGTGTATTTCTCTTAGGTTTATTTTGAGGAGTAGAGTTTCTGGGTTCCATGGCCACTCTGTGACTTTTGAGGAGCTGCCACATCTCTTCCTCGTACTGGGTAGTTTCTCAACAAGTGTCAAATTGGCACAGGCTAGGATCATTTCGGGAGAGGGAGCTCAGTTGAGAGAATGCTCAGTAAGATTGGCCTGTAGGCAAATCTGTAGGGTACATTCTTGATTAATGATGTGTGAGGGCCCAGCCCACGGTGGGTAATGCCATGCCAGGGCAGATGGTCCTGGGAGGTAAAAATAAATCAACCCGAGCATGACCCTGGCAAGCAAGCCAGTAAGCAGTGTTCCTCTGTGGTCTCCACCTCCACACCTTGAATTCCTGGCCTGACTTCCCTCAGTGATGCGCTGCGACCTGAAGGTTGTAAGATGAAATAAATGCTGTCTTTCCTGGGTTGCTTTCAACCATGGTCTTTATCACAGCAACAGAAAGCAGACCAGGGCTTTTCTTAAGTATCTAAGTCATTTCCTATTGCTGTCACCCATGATGAGGTGTCAGTCCACGAACCTCCTCCTTGGGACTTGTTAACCACGTTTAAATCAAGGTCAGTGTGAGGTGTGAGGTGGTATCTTCATTATGGTTTCATTTTGATGACAGTTACTTTTTTCAGGCATGCTCTTGCCATATAGCCCAGGCTGGCTGCAAACCCACAATCCCCAGGCATCAGCTACAGAACCCTGCAGTCAGAGCTGTGCCTAACTCAACAGTTCCTTCTTTAAAACATGCTCTTGAGTCAACGCTTCCCTTTTCATTTTGTTCTCCTGACCACTTATGTCAGCCATAAGTTCTTTCCTAGACTTTTGATTCATGTCGTTTTTGTCCAGAAGAGGTAGGAGAGAAGGAAAGGGAGGGGGCGGAAGAGACAGGGGGAGCAGGGGAGGGAAGAAATGCATACTTCTCAGCGAGGGCTGGTACAGTTGAATTTGTGTGTCCTCTATAGAGAGGTAGGAGGTGCAGGCGCCTTTAGAGAAAGCCTCCAGGAACCAGAGCAAGCAGCTCTGTGCTGCCTCCCCCTGGTGCAAGCCCAGATGCTCACAAAAGTTGGTCTGAGGCTGGTCTAAGAGCTTTCTTCCAATGTTCTTTGAGGGAAGGGCATCAGGCCTTCGTGAGGAGCAGATTAACCGGAACATGACTCTAGAGGAGACCCACTTGGCTTGTATCCTGGCTTTGCTGTTTTTATGTTGTGTGAGTTTGAGTAACTTGTTCAACCTCCCAGGGCTTAAGTGTCCTCCCATGTAACAGCGGGTTCACCTGGACTGACGGCTACATGAGTTTCATGGGTTTGTACACAGGTACCTACATCTTACCTACATCTGAGCTGGCACTCGGCAGAGGTCTCTCATTGAACCCGGAGCTCACCATTTTGGGTAGGATAGCTGGTTAGCAGGCCCTAGCATCCACCTGTCACCACCCTCTTGGGTTAGCTTTTGTATGTGGTTGCTGGGGATCTGAACACGGGTTTTCGTGATTGAAAGCTCTTGATCCACTGGGTCCTCTCCCCAGCCCCAACGTCAACTCTTATAACTCAGTGACACATAGCAACGATAAGCAGCTATAGAATAGACCACCATATCCCCCGCTCACCTAGCTCTGGAAACCTTAAGAAAGAACTTGTAAGTCATTCTTTCATGCTTTAGTGACAGAGCAGCCATTGTGTTCCCATTGGCCACGTCCACTGTTGGAAAGAGGATGTTCTGCCCCTCTGATCATCGGGGAGCTTTGTATGTGATGACTTCACTGTCATCACCGTGAGGATCAGCTTGCTACCTGTGGTGAATCCCCATGCAAGCAGCTGTCTGTATCTGAGCTACTTTATAGAAGAAGTGATACTTTCCCCCGTTTCAAAGGTTGGACTTGTTATCTGTTTATCTATCACTAGTACATAGTTCAGGGGTAGATAAATCTCTAGTTGCCTAGGAAGGATTTTGATGGCACCGGAGAGATGGGGGAAGGGAAGGGAGGCTGCATAAGCTACGGATCACCTTCAGTGCTTGGAAAGAGGCAGATAGAGAATCCCCACATATTCCTGACTTCTCCCAGGTGGGAGGGAGCACAGAGATGATGGAAGCTCTGTCTGTGCAGATAGGTGTGTTCTAATCCTTTACTGCATGGCTTCATGCTACCTTGATGGCCCTTGCTGTAATGGCTAGTCTCCTTCTGTCCTGACCTCCATATAGCAGCTAGCTGCTTTGATTAAATCAATTTTTAGGGCCCTCGTGTCTCTAGAATGCCTACCATGCAGTTTTATTCTGTATTTTCTATTTAAGTGCCGTACTCCTCTATCTTTCCATGTATCATAGAGTTCTCCCTTGGGTAGTGATAATGCGGACCAAGTAGCACTTTACTCTGTGGTGGGATACCCTAAGAACTTTTGTGCTTAACTTAGCTCTTACAGTGCTGAGACAACTTCCCCTACTATCCCAACTTCTACCTGAGAAAGTGTAGGTGACCTGGTCACAAGGCAGTCGGGTATAGAACTAAGCCACAGATGCTGGAAGCCCTGCCCTTAGGGTCGATGCTGTTACCTCATGCTCCCTGCCATCCTAAAAGCTACTGCAAAAACTGGCTGAGGATGGTGGTCACTTAACATCAAGCACAGGGCAATGCTATAGGCCCATTCTTGTTTCAGAACACGTTTAACTAGTCTGTAGGCAAATCTGTCACCAACTGGAGACCAGCGTGTCTGCAGTAGAGAGACAGGTTCTTACATTTAGAATCTGTTCCTCCACATTTCTCTCCGTCATCTTTTGATCTCATTCAGTCACTGGTCACTTTACTGTTTTTGTTTTCAGTTTTTTTTCTTTTCTTTGTTTAAATTTTATTTTATTAACATCTTTCATTTATTTTGCATACCAACCACAGTTTCCCCTCCCTTCTCTCCTCCTGATCCCCACCCAACTCCCATCTATCCCCCTTCCCATCCACTCCCCCTAGTCTCCATTAAGAAAGGGGCAGGCCTCCCATGGGCTTGAATGAAGCCTGGCTCATCAAGCTGAGGCAGGACCCATCTCCTCCCCCTGCGTGGAGGCTGGGTGAGGTAATCCAGCATGGGGAACAGGTTCTCAAAAACCAGCTTAGCACCAGGGACAGGTCCTGATCACACTGCTAGGAGCCTCACAAACAGACCAAGCCATGTAACTGTCACACACATGCAGAGGGACTAAGTCAGTTTTGTCCTTTATGGAATGTAAAATTCAGATTACCCGCTCCCTAAGAACTATTAGAAATGTCTTCTTTATGTATCAAAAAATTCAGGATACATTTACTAAAGCAAATGTTTTACTTTTGTTGATCAGGAAGGTCTTTCACATGTCTGTCTTCCTGGCTGGCTGGCAGGCTGGCTATCGCATGGCCCACATCCCCAACACCATTTATGCTCTTGGCCTGATCCATCACTTGTTCTCTGGGCCCCAACACAGGTTGCGTGTGTTCGGAACCTCGGTTTATCACAGTCCCAGTAAGGTATTGCGATGAAGCTGCAGAAAACAGAATTTAAATTTAATTTGGTTCAGAAAGGGTGAAGCATTTCCGTTATGAATGTGTTTGGAAATGGGAGGGATTCCTTGGAGATGCTAAGCTTTCTCTGGCGCTGGATTGGGCCTGACTGGGGACACTGGGCCTTGTGGAACTACCAGTCCTTGAGTTCCAGTAGGTGACTTCTGAAGGGCTTTCCAAGGCCTGAGATCACATGATCTTCTGTTTAGCCTTCTGTCTTCCCTTCATTTTTCTGCTAAGACTCATGCATAAACTCTGTCCTTTATGTTTGGCCTTAATTTCGCATACCTGATCACCCTCCCGGCTAGTTTGTGTGCCCTTGTTTATTTTACACTAAACCATAATTCCCTCCCATCTTTCCTGGCAGACAGCAGCCCAATAGTCAGGAATTGCAGCCTCTGTTATTAAAGGCAATAATTCATCATCAGTGTTAAATAACATTCTTGGCAGTGTAAGCTAACATGGCCAGGGCATTTCCAGAAGCTGAAGGAGTGGTTTGCACAGTTTTCGTCGTAGAAATGCATGTTTGGGGACTTGGAAGGAATCCTGCCCTCCTTTTCCTAATCTTTGGTTAGAATTTGTTTGTCATTCCTGGTTGCTCTCTTCTTAAAACTCCACCCACCCAGATTCTCAAGAAAGGAAGTCATTTTATTGGCTGTGAAATCTAGAAAGATTCAGAAAAACGTGGAGTTTTTTTTTTCTATAGAGTATATTCTTGTAGCTTCAAAAAAAGGGTAGCTACACCTCTGATGTGGAGTAATGGCTTAGAAACCAGTTTCCTAATTTAAAATGAAGGAGTTTAGCCACGTTAGTCGCCACTTCGGTAGGAACCGCAGCGTGCAGTGAACTAGGTGTTTTGGCATCACCTAGGAGTCTTCAGTTTATTACCAGAAGAGATTATTTCATTTTCAGATACTCGTAAGAGAATCTTATTATTGACGAGTGACTAAGAGATGCTGGGGCCCGTGTCTTTCCTAGTATAAGCAGAGAGATACCAAATTTGAGTTATGATGAAGTTCAAATCTTCTTCAGAGTATCTCAAGCCTTGAGGGTTTTCTATAACATAAAACTTTGAGAAACAAGGCAGCTTTCAAGGCAGGATTGTTCTAAGTTCAGCTAGGACTGCTGTATTAAGTGGGGGCCTTTTCATGGGAACAGAGTAACATGGGCTCTTATGTTAAACTTAGATGGAGTAATCACTTGGGGCTTTAATTTGTGGATGGATAAATGTGCTTCCTATAGTGCAACCAAAATATTAATGATATGGTTAGGCCTAAAACTTCTTCCTTCCTACTTTCCTCCTTTTACTTTTGTGTCTGTAGGTGTGTATGAATGTGTGGGAGTGCACATCCCTTGCCATGTGTGTGGAGAGGTTAAAGGGCAACTTTCTGGGTCTTGATTCTCTTCTTCCATGTGGGTGCAGGGATTGAACTCAGGTCTTGGCAGGAAACCCCTTTACCCACTGAGTCACCTTCTCAGCTCCAATTCTAATTGTAGTTTTCCTACAATAAAATAATATTATTGTTCTTATCATCTCAAATTTTGAATTAATTACTATATATAATGTTTGCTGTTTGCTTCTTTGCTTGGCCTCTTCTATGATACACAGTGCTACGCAGAAAACATTTTACTCAGAAAGTTGAAGCTTGTCTTCTGGGTTGTTTGGCACTTTCATATGCAAGGTGTGAACATATATTTAAAAATAATGGGGATTATTAAATTTAAAAATAATTTTGTGCTATATATGTGACTTCCAGGGCAGTGTTTGAAGTGCCTATCTTAGGATAGGGAATGGATACCCAAATTAGGCAAGAAATCTCCTGGAAATCCTCTATTTCTTAACCAATTCATCTTGGCGTTTCTCAATTTTAGCTAACCATTACCTGTACCATCCACTTAAACAGGGTGGACAAGGCAAAAAGGGTTTTTGGGTGTACTTTCAGTGTGCATGTGCATGCACCCATTACACACACACACACACACACACACACACACACACACACACACGCACACCACTTTTCTCCCCCTTTCCTTTCTTCTGGTCCCTGCCTGCCACAAAAGTGGTTCATCTGGCTATCATACCATTGCAAATGGACTAAACCTGCATCAGAAATGTGATCCCAAACGACCCAACCAATAGGGGGACAGAAAAAGATGTTCTGCCCTTCATCTATTGGGGAAGTTTCCAGAATATTCGTCCTTTCCTGATGCTTACAGAGCTAGCTGCCTTTTAAGCTCTCTTCCCTACCTGACCTCAAGAACAAAGCGCACCCCTGACCACTCCCGCAAGAACAGCAGCGGTCACTGCTTCTCATCCTCTGCACCTTCCCTTCCATAACTGTTCCACTCTTGACCTGTTTGGTCACATCTGACAGAACCCGAGCTCCCTGGAAGCAAGGCTTCTAGACATTTCTTTGTTTGTGGTTAAGTTTCCCAAAGCTTGAAGAGCCCTTGACACATGAACAGTGCTCAGTAAATATTGCTAAGTAGCTTAGAGACCAGAAAGATGGATTACATTATATGGTGATTTTAATTTCACACGAAGTGTAATTCTGACGTTAAGTTCCCATTTTCTTACCCTCTCTCTCATATACATGTACTCAGGTAGAGTCTCATTCGACAATCCCACCACAAAAGTGTGTATCTGTTTTGTAGGATGTGAAAGAAAGCAGACACTTGGATCAGTATTCAACTAGGAGGAAAGAGGCTGCTGGCAGCAGACTGTAGGACATAAGACAGCACAAGGGGCTGTGTTTAGATGTGTGCAGTGTTTATTATCGTTCCGCATTATGAGTAAACACACACCAGCATTTAAGGTCTTCTTATTTTAAATGAAATAATATGCCAAATAGATTTTTTTTTTCAAGGAGCCAGAGTTTTGTAGTGTTGTTCATTAGAACCACCAAGCAGAAGTTTCCATGTGAAAGACCTAAAATTTCCGTGGCTTCTCCTACAAAACTGAAAATTAAAAAAACAAAAACGAAAACAAAACAAAACAAAAAACCAGGTTGAAGGCTGGAGAGACGGCTTAGTGGGCAGGAGCAGCAGTTGCTCTTCCTGGAGGACCCAGGTCCCACATGGTGGCTTGTGGCTGTCCTTCATCCAGTCCTCTTCTGGCCCCCATGGCACAGCCTGTGGTGTACATAATATACGTACACAGAACACCGTACTCAGTTAATAAAAGTATCTCAGCACTCAGGAGACAGAGGCAGGAGGATCTCTGTGAGTTCGAGGCCAGTGTGGTCTACAGAGTGAGTTCCAGGACAGTCGGGGCTACCCAGAGAAACTGTCCTCATAAAACCAAAAGGAAAAAATGTTTACAAGTGAAAATTAAATTCCTTACGCATTGCGGTGGTTCCAAAGCCACCTCTCTTACATGCCCTGGCACCTGAACCCACTAGAGGACGGCTGCCACGGGAGTGGCTTCCCAAGCCTTGTGCCCTCCCAGCAGGCTTCTCTCCCTTGCTGCTTCTGGTTAGAGCTGCTGTGGTTAGCAGTCCTGCTGAGGTGCCTGGGGCTTGCTTCAGGGCATTCTGCTGTGCTGAGGGCTGACTCATAGCCCCCTGGAGTGACAAGCCCCACTAAAACGCTTCCTCCTAGAAGCTGCCTTGGTCATGGTGCTTAGTCACAATGATACAAAAGGGAGTGATACATACCTATAGACATGTATGCATACAAATAAAGTATGTACATATAAACATGTATGTGTATATATGCTGTCTGGGGTTAAGGAAGACAACCTAGGCACATATACTTAATACAGACACATCAGTCATTTTCTATGTGTCAGATCAAAATTGTAAATCGTGCCTTCAATGTGATGCCAACGCCAAATAGACAAATTTGAAAATATTGAATATTTTAAAAGAGGAAGATTATAAACCATCCACAACTCAACTACCCACATACTCTATCGATTGATTTACTGATTTATTTTGTGTGCATAAGTGTATTGCATTTATGTGTGTGCCTGTTGCCTGCTGGGGGCAGAAGAAGGCATTGGATTCCCTATAACTAGAGTGATGGATGGTTGTAAGCCACATTAGTAAGCCACCATGTGGGTGCTGGGTACTTACCCCAGTCCTCTGGAAGGGCAGCAAGTGCTCTTGACTGCTGGACCATCTCTCCAGTTCCTACTCTGTTTATTCACTCAATTATATTGACTTTTACCAAATTGAGAATGTATTATGTGTGTGTGTGTGTGTGTGTGTGTGTAAGTGTGTGTCTGCGTGTGCGCGTGTGTATGTGTGTGTAAAATCTTAAATTTTAATGGTATGCTTTGAAATTTCTTTGATACTCCCATACAGTTCTGTGTTGTTTTGCCCTTCTCTGGCATGAATGGTTCTGCTGTAAACCTCCTGATGTGGCTAAGCATGGGTACAAGCCCTGATTACCTTCTTAGCTAAGTTCCAGAGCACTGGATTAGTCAAAGGCTTTCCGAGTTAGGCTGCACAGCAGGTCTCTGTGGGTGTTTGTTTCGTTTTATAGCCAGTTGGTGAACTCTTCGGGCGCTCTTTTGGTGTGTGATGCTTGATTGGAGGAACAAAACCATGCTCACGGGGCTGCAAGCTGGATTAGTTTGGCAGCTGATCCAAGCCACAGGAGGTGGAGAATCCGAGGCAGAAAGTGATGGTCTGGTGTGTGAAGGTGCCGCTCCCAGCAGCACTCAGGAAACTCCAGTGTCATTTGCGATTCTCCCTCAAATTGGCTGTACCCTTGACAACTCCCTCCTCTCCTCCAGGGCTCATTTTCTGTCATTGGCTCCTCCTGAGTTCCCTCTGGTTGCAAAGCTGCCCCAGACAGTCTACAGAGAGCTTAATATGATCTAGCATGAGGTAGGTCCTGGGATGAAGCTAATTGACCACCATGATTGGCAGCCACTACACCAGATGAAAGTCCCCTCAAGTTTGTTTGATTGCAGCTGCTGTCGCTCCATATGGTTCTTTTAATTAATGCAAGAAGTATTACAAGGGATAAAGTCATATAGCTCGAGTCCCCTTGTCCAAGAGCTGCATGATACAGGAAACACTTCCTAGCCCAGTTTCTCCCCACCCTGCAGAGTCCCTGTTTCATGTTTACTTAGTTTTTACATTTGTAGAACATGGGTGTGTTAACTAATTTTATATTTTCTAGCCAATACATAAAAATGTGTACATACCAATGTGGTACCGTGTGATATCTCACTATATGTACACATTGTGTTGCTTGAACCAGCGTAAGTGTATCTTCAAACTTTTATCATTTCTTTACAGAGTAAAAATTCAAAATCCTTTCTCCTTGCCTTTAAGATATACAATATGCCATTGTTTTTATCTGTCATCATCCTGCTTGTTAGCACCACCAAGCTTCTTACTTCTACCTAATGGCAACATCTCTACACCTATCCTGCCCTCTGCTCTAGCGAAGTTCTTCTATCATGTGGTTCTTTCTTAATGACATAAAGAAATTAAGTAATTGTTTCACGTGTACCAAAATCCCACTTGAAAAAAATGTAGTGGCTTTATTGTATTAATTTTTCAAGGACTGCAGCAATAAACGATGGGGGCCCATGTTCTACAAATATTATTGAATCACGAACTAGTGGCTCACTGGTAATGAGGGGAGGAGCAGAAATAAGATCAAGAGGCGGTGGGCATGGTGAGTACCAGAAAGTATGCAGTGTGTTTGAACAACAGTGCTCATAAATGAGTGTGACAAAATGATAAAGGGAATTGGCATTTGATTGAAATCAAGTAAGATTTCTTTTGTATGCTAAACATTGATTATTTTCCTTGTAGTCTTCCCATCTTCAGTCTGAAGAGGGTGAAATACCACACTGTTTTCTCCAAGAAGGGGAGATCCCATTTCACTCACACAGTTGTCGGTCTGCAGGTTCATTTTCAGAACAGATGATGGTGGTGGGGGTGGCTCTGGTGACCGCTGGCCTGGTCCCATGCTTAGACACCAAAGCCATAGGAGACTCAAGATAGACGTGTGAAGTCAGCCAGCTGAGAAGCACACTCACCACCTTTCTAGGAGGGGAAAGGCAAAGGAAACGGTTCACTAAGAACCACATGTCTTGCTGGACCATATGCTTGCCAGCTCAAGAAGCAAAATTTTAACTCCAAGCTTTGGAGCCTTTGTTTACAAAATGAACATAGCGCATTCCCTATCAGAGCAGTCGTCTCTTATATATAGCATGTGCTCTAGTAAAGATCAGCTCTGAGTATTGAATAAAAGTGAGCTATAATAATGGTCAAAAGAAACATATTTTGAATACAACTTTATGACCATCAGCGTTCATGTCATGTGAGTCCAAGGGGACACATCTGCCGGATGTCTGCTGCCCCCTCCCCACACTGGCCAGCGTCCGTTCTGGATGTCTGTCATCTCTTCCCTATAGTGGCCAGCGTCCGTTCTGGATGTCTGTCATCTCTTCCCTATAGTGGCCAGCGTCCTTTCTGGATGTCTGTCATCTCTTCCCTATAATGGCCAGCTTCCATTCTGGATGTCTGTCATCTCTTCCTTATAGTGGCCAGCTTCCGTTCTGGATGTCTGTCATCTCTTCCCTATAGTGGCCAGCGTCCGTTCTGGATGTCTGTCATCTCTTCCCTATAGTGGCCAGCATCCATTCTGGATGTCTGTCATCTCTTCCCTATAGTGGCCAGCTTCCGTTCTGGATGTCTGTCATCTCTTCCCTATAGTGGCCAGCTTCTGTTCTTGTCCACTCCCAGCAAGCACATGACACACTTTTAAAAATACACATCCAAGCCAAGCATTCTCCCAGTCAGTTCTCACAAGGATTTCCCATTAGGCCAGGAACCAAGTCAGAGGCCTCACCTTACCCCCACTGCCTCCCAATACTCCACCCAGTCTAGCCTCCTGCCACGAATCCCTTCCCATTGTAGCTGCTCTTTGCTTCTTGCCTTAGATGGTCCAGACTTGTTCTAAACCCAGGGTCATTGGAAATCTCTCTCCCAAAAGATTTTAAAGTAGGAGTATCTGAAATTTATGAGAATGATACCAAAACAAGAATATATATATATATATATATATATATATATACATTTACCTGTTTCACCAGACTTAATCACTATTTGTAAATTGAATTTATTATTTTCTCACACTAAGAGAAAATTATCTTCTGGTAAAATATAATTTGATAACTTTGTGGAATTAAGTGAATCATTATGCAGGTGAGCAGGAATCGTACCTAGCTGCATGCTCACTTTCTGCAGATTCCCTCCATATATGTCCATGGACCACTCCTTCATAGTCCCGGCTTTGCTGAGTCATGGCCTTCATGGAGGAGTCCTTCTGGACACTATGAAGAAAGTTCATGTGATTCTCGTTCTCTTGCATTTCTCTTACCATCTCCTGGAGCTATGTTACATCCTTTCTCATTTGTGACACTCTTCTCTTTCCCTCCCATGGAAACACATTTCACAGGAGAAAAGACATTATCTGGGGATAGACACATACACATATTCATAAATATATATTCTATATGTGTGTGTGCATGTGTGTGTGTGTGTATTCCTAGACCCTGAAAAGAAATAATATGTAGTAAGTAGTCACTGAAAATGGGACTATATACTACCCATTTTCTCAGGGGCACTGCTTATGTACATTACATATACTTTATTTGGCTCATGTCAAAGATAATATCAAATTAGAGTGATTAACTATTCCTTGAGCTTTCAGTAGCTAAGCTGTTCTCACCGGACTGTGCCCGGAGAACTATCTCTTCCAAGCTGAATGTAATCCCCGGTCAGATGCTACCTGTTCGGGATGCTCCTCATCTGTGTTATGGAGTTCTGCTGGGGTGGTCTGCAAGGGGACACTTAGATGGTCTTTGGAACCGGCTGTTATCAAACACAGAAGTGAATTCGCGGTCAACTCCCTGGGGATAGTGCTGCATGCATGTGGGCCTCTGGTCGAGGAACCCTGAGTGTTACTATAAGGGCTTTTGTGGACTGACAGAGATGTATGTATGAATTTGTCGTTCCATGTAAACACTGCTTTATTCTAAAAGACTTTAAGGTCCTTGGCACATGAAGAAGGGTGGCAGGGTTCTTCCAAATGAAGAAAACAGCAAATGACAATTGATAGATGAGATATATCAGGTTATGACTTTTAGAGCCAATGGGAGAGATATGGGAGAAAGCTTCACATTTTATTCCTAAATCAGAATAAATACCTTTCACAGATATCTGTGAAAGGGGATTTTGGATTCAATAACTGAAGTTCACTGGGAGTGAATTTAATCTATGCATCTGAATGTCTACATGTTAGCTTAGAAGAACTATATGCATAGGTAGTTTGAAGTAATGAGGTAATTCCTGAGTTATTTTAACATTTCATTTATATATATAATACCATACTTGGTATCTTTAGTGTTTTTTTTTATCCTTTCATAGATAAATTTATAATGTCAGGCTGGTCCTATTTTATCAAGTTGAAGTCTCCTGCCATCTCCCCCACCAGTACACGTGTGCTTTAGCTTCCTGTGAAGAGTTCTGTGTACCCAGCCCGTGCACACTGATGACTAGCATAGATTTTATGATGTGTCCCAATCTTTGAGAACATCAACCAATTGTTCTGATGAACTCTGACCCCTCTTTATGGTTTTTACCTGGTGGGAGGCACCTGGCCCTTAGAGCAAGTATTTAAAGGAAGGAACACAAATCTGTACGGCTCACCCGTGCACGTGCCTAACCCGTAGGACTCTGCCCTGTGCAAGTGTGAAGGGATGTTTGCTCCTAACCTGTGTTTTGCAGATTAAAAAGTCATTACTTTTTTTCAGCCTCTTGAACTTTTGACTACCTTGAAATCCTCTCCACCCAATTATAACTCAATTCATTTAAATGAGAAAGTCTCATTAATTAAATAATTAAACGATTCCTGCAATTTGGCTTCCTGCTATCTAATAACTCAACCTCCTTGAGTTGAGATAGTATATTAAGTAGTAACCTATTATTTACAAGAAGCCACTTGTGCTTAAGTTTGCTAATTCAGTCATCATGTGAAAAATACAGGCAAGATAGAGAAAGGCCATTTTCCTTAGTGCTTCCAATTAGAGTTCATTTTGGACTGTAGTATAACCCTGAACCTGCTCAACATTTTTAAATCTACTCTTTGAAAAGGTGGTACTAATTGCTACAGTGAATTTAACTAATTTGAGAATGAGAGGAAATTTGGTGTTAAAATGAAATTTCTGAGCAGGTTACAATGTCAGAACATATAGTAATGATTATGTTAAAACAATTTCAACTCACTGATTTGTAAAAATGTCTTCTGCTGGCTTCTATTAGCAATTCATCACATTTAACATTAGACCAATTTAAATAAGAAAATATAAACACACACACAGCTCAAATTTCATCTTTTGGTTAGCTTATCTGATGTTTGCCGTATTGCTAAAATAATCAAATAACGACAACAGCAACAACAACAACAGACCGTGTCGTCATTCAGGAAAACTAAGGGTATAGTTCGTCCAAAGCTCTATCATTTGGATGAGTCTCCGTCTCAAAGTCTATTCATCTTTTTCAAAGGATTTTTGGTGAAGCAAACATGTCATCTTTCTAGAGATGGTGGTGGTGGCTAAATAAGATATTTTCAGGATCCGTACTGTGTCGTCTCTAGGTGTAGATAGAGGTCTAGGTACCTACCGTGTCGTCTCTAAGTGCAAAGGTCTAGTTTTTTAAGGTGTTCCAGGCTCAGAGAAACACATATAGTTAGGAGCCTTAGGTCATCCACAAGTGGGGTTAGTTTGTCAGGGTCCCTGGGTTCAAACACAGATGAGCATGACATAGTCCTCTCTACTGCCCAGTAACTGTCTTTTCATCAACTCCCCTGAAAGTCAAATTCAGACTTTGCCACAATATTCACAAGATCAGTCTTAGAGCAGCCCTGACACGAGCTCCCCAAGGAATGGAGCCTCTATCTGACGTGAGAGAACTGAGAGGGACACCTGCCAGTAGCCACCTCTGAGGAACAGGCCAGCTATCCTCACAGGCCCAGCGCTCCGCCTTACATACTCTGCCCTCCCTTCCCTCAGGAAACCACGCTGTGCGGGAAAATGAGACCAGACATCCTTTCTGCAAAAATGCCTTTTCAGTCTCAGGCTTATATATTAATTAGCACCTTACTTATTAGAGAAACTCGGAAAACCTTCTTTGGATCAGTGCTTATTAGAAAAAAGAGAAGTCGCTGTTTCTTCTGAGAACAGAGATACTGGGTAATGCATTGTATACCTCAAGATAACATATCATTTCCATTCACGACCCCTTTCAAACCAAGAAATTTGTGTGCAATCCCAGGAATATAGGCATATAAAAGACATAAAACTCAAGTATGTATAAATAATCCTAAAACATTTATTTTTAAACCAATACTTTGGTGTGCATATAATTAACCATCTATTAAGGACAAAATGCTATTGAGATGTACATGCTTATTTACTTTTATGTCTGATCTTGTTTGTATCCTTGATATCACAGGATATAGAATATAAATATCATTGACAACTTTTGGAGTTGATCAAGACTTTGATTTTACAATCCAGTGTTGATAATTCACCTTCCCATTAACACACAGTACAAAATGGCCAGAGTGTATATAAGGTCATTTCAGAAATTGTTAGAAATTCTGTCCCAATCCTAAGCCAGAATTCACTTAATATATTTTAATGAAATACCAATCAGCAACACTAATAATAATGCTTTTGTGTGTGTGGTATATGTACATGTTTGTGTGCTGTGAGCATGTATTCATGTAAAGATGTGTGCATGTATCTATGTGAGTATAGAGCCCAGAAGTCAACACTGGATTTCTTCCTCAATCATATCCTACCTTATTTTTTGAGATAGAGTCTCTTACTGAGCTTGGATCTCACCAGTTTGGTAAGTCTGCTTGGCCAATGGGATACAGAAATCTACCTTCTCCTCCCAGCATGGGAATTACAGATATGCAATATAGTGTCATATCTGACCTTTTCCTGGTGCTGAAGATCCTAACTTGGGTCACCATCTTTGTGGGGGAAGCACTTTACTGACTGAGCCACCTCCCCAACTCCACAGAAGAACAACTTATAAAACTAAGCATTCTAACACAGTGCAATGCAAGGAGAATTTAACCTGATGCTACGTGCAGAAGAATAACAGTAGAGTAACATCAGAAGTTTTTGTTTCCATAACTGACCATTGTGCTTCTGTAAGAACAGAAAATGTCTCATGTGCAGTAAGTGCACTACAGTTCACAACACACGGGAGAATCAAATTGACTTGTTTCCGGCAGTGAAATTGGCATTGCACTCTGGGCAGTGTGTGCTGTGCAAATTGCTTGTGTGTGTGTTCAGAACCAGGGCTGCAGTGAGGTCTCCGGACGCAGCACAGGTGAGTCTTTGAACTCATTGTCTGTTTAATTTTTAACTAATTGGTGGTAATTATTAATCCATACTTTTTGGTATTGCTGTTTTTGTGTGACCCCCACCTCCACATTTAGCTATGCAGTCACATGGGAGGCCACGACCCACAATTTAAGCAGCTAAACTGCCCAAAGTCATGGGTTTACCATGAAACATAAAGCTGTGATTTTAATCTAGAGCTTTGTGAGTTTCAAATACATCATAAGGTGTATAAGGTTTTTAACTCACTATGGATTTTTATGTTTATATTATTTTATAGGGACAGATTTTTTAAGGTTAATAAGCTGTCTGGAAATATTGTTTCCATAAAAATTAGGTAATTTAACAATTGTCCATTGCATCCTATTTATGGTATGTTTGCAGAATTGCAAACCGTTTTGATGAGTAAGATGCACTTCTTATTATAGATTTAGATATTCCACAAGTCATGCTTTCCCCCAGGGTGTATGGCAATGCTCTGATATATTATATTCCTTGTCTGTATATTTTGGCTGAACTAATAGTTGCAGTTTTTGTAGAATGATTTGTTCTTGCTTGTCAAAAGTGATGGAATTCTTGGAGGAATGAGTTCCACTCCTCCCTATAGTGCTGTTGCTATAAAAGAGGCCTATGCAAATTCACAGTGCTAAATACCAAGTTTACTTTTATAAAACATCATTCTATTTTTATCCTTTTACTGTGATTTTCAAAAATGCATACATTAGTGCTCACATGTGCAAACCTGTATCATCCCCTTATTTGAAGATGTCATTTCAGAGTCCAAATGAGGGACGGGACTTCTGTCATGTGCATTGGAGGTGTGCATATTTAAAGTCCACAGCACCTTAGGCTGTGGTTGAGACGGGCTAATGCCTGATCTGTGTGACCCCAGAACACTTTTGCTTGCTCGTTTAATTGCTCCCATCTTGACTTTGAATAAGATCTTCTTTGATTGCATTTGTGGTTCCTTGGCTCAGTAACTCACTTGTCTTTTCCCTTTTGTGCTTATTTTAACATCAACCTTTGTATTGCATTTGTGAAAGTCTTACAGAAAACATTAATGATTCTTTATCTCCCCGTCTAAGTATAGGTATGTTTACACTGCTTCATGCACAGAGCTCTGTTTGATAGGCCGAGAAAAGTCTAATTGTGAAAGCACATTCTGCATAAAGGTATATTGATCTGTATTAGTTTTCTGCATGTAGCAGCAAAATTGCCCATACATTACCATGTTGCTTTTAAAGTGATCACGAAGCTAATTCAGATTTTCACTGATGGGAGAGACTTCAGTGGTTATCGATTTCAGCTCATGATTTGGTTGGTTAAAAGGTTTGAATTCCTAATATTTTGCCAATGAGATACACCAAGTGACCAAGTTTTATTGCCTTCCTTGAGACCACGTGACACAATTTGTAAGACTGAGAGGAAGGCTTTCCTCGGTGCTACCCACAAAAGGGTTCAATTTCCTCAGACTTCTGTCCCTTGGCCACAGTGCAACTAGCACTTTTAACCTGGTGACGTGTGGGCCTGAGGTGAAGATTTAGCCTGGTGGCGTGTGGGCCTGCGATGAAGATTTAACCTGGTGGCGTGTGGGCCTGAGGTGAAGGTTTAGCTTGGTGATGTGTGGGCCTGTGGTGAAGGTTTAGCCTGGTGGCGTGTGGGCCTGAGGTGAAGATTTAGCCTGGTGGCGTGTGGGCCTGAGGTGAAGATTTAGCCTGGTGGCGTGTGGGCCTGTGGTGAAGATTTAGCCTGGTGGCGTGTGGGCCTGAGGTAAAGGTTTAGCCTGGTGATGTGTGGGCCTGAGGTGAAGGTTTAACCTGGTGATGTGTGGGCCTGTGGTGAAGATTTAACCTGGTGGCGTGTGGGCCTGAGGTGAAGATTTAACCTGGTGGCGTGTGGGCCTGAGGTGAAGGTTTAGCCTGGTGGCGTGTGGGCCTGAGGTGAAGGTTTAGCCTGGTGGCGTG
>PVIU01014117.1:0-53217 GCA_004026605.1 Ondatra zibethicus | reverse complement strand
TTCAAATATCTTTTGAGTTATATTTGGGAATCATGTCATCAACAAGGCAATAAAATGTCCATATGCGTACAGAAAAAAAATCGATTTTTTTACAACCATCTATGTATAAAAATGCTGTGAATACAATTAAATATTACAGAACCGGAAATGCACCATAAGAGAGAGCCAAAGACATAATAAAGGATTTATTAAGGCACAGGACGCAGCTTCACATTAAAGACCCCCATGTTGGGCTGTTCTAGAGTACCACGTACCATGACAGCTTGATTAGATCTTCCAGAATCAAGCCAACCGCAGTCTCTACCAAGTGGCCCACTTAAAATTTCTCATGGCATGGTTTAGATAGTTTTACTGCTAATACCAATTTGAAAACATTGAAAGAACTGGTTATAATCTTAAAAGTGCAGATATCTATTCAAGACTAGTCATCTAAAAGTAGTCAGTAAAATGTGTCAACACACAAAGAACAAAATAAGACATGAGTTACCCTTCCCAGATAAGTGTACATCTACAAACTGCCTGGGAAAGATTTAAAATAGCCATCTTAAAGAAGCTGGTGAACTACAAGAGACTGTAGATAGAGACCTGGATCAATTCGGGAAAATGCTACTCAAAAAGAGTAAGTGCACACACACAAAATAATTCAAAGTGAATCCAACAAATATAAGAAATTATGAATACAGCAACAATAAAGTATTCAGCAGAGAAATCTAAGGGCAACCTTCATCAAGGGAAATATGAATCTGAGACCTTGAACACAAGTTACTTCAAGTATTCAAGCAAAAGAATAAAAAAGAAAAAGAAAAAGGACTGAAAAAGAATGAACTAATTCTGTAAGACTTCAGTGGCATTAAACAAATAACTTTAACAAAATAGCAAAAACAATGGAAATTTCTGACAGACTGGAGAAATAAACATAAAATTTATTTAAGAAATTATGATAGAAAATTTCCCAAATAGATTTAATTTCACAAAGATGTACCATTCTCAAAATCAAGGAGGAAATTTTAAAAGTAGTAAGAAAAAAAAAAGTTAATCCAAGTGTGATTCTATAAGGGCCTCCAAAAACCTAGCAGCATGCTTCATAGTAGAACTCTCCAATGCCCGGGAAGCATGTAGTTAAATACTCTAATGGCCAATCAAGAATACTATTATCTGAAAATTTTCCTTCAGAAGTTAAAGAGATAAAGATTTCTTAGACTAACATTATTATCTTATGATTTTTTTTCTGTTTAAATGGAAGAGTTTGTCTGTGGACAATTTGAGGGAGTGTGTCAACACTTCCCTTGCCTTTAAGAGTTGATAAATGAAATTATTTAGCTTGAGAGGGACATGAAAACAAAATGAAAGTCTACAAGTCATTATAAAAAAAGGCTGATCAAATTAAAATATTTTAGTATTATATAATTTATAAAAATCTTTAATTCTAGCATAATGAATAAAGGTGAAAATAATCAAAAGTAATTAATACCACAGTCATTTAATTGGTATATAGTATAAAATATAACTTACAAGAACACCAGATTAAAATATTAATGAAAAGTTAAAGTATAGATTATTTTGTATGTGGTTATAATGTCCGTTATTATCAGTTGGTTGGATTAAATAACTGCTTAGGACATAGTGAGATACTTTTTGATGTGTCTGCGAGAGTTTTATTGGATATGATTAACTGGGAAAATAAATCATATCCTGAATATGATTGGCAACATCCTGTAGGAAGGGGTTCTAAACAGAAAGTTTATAAAGTAAAAGAAGACACCCACAGAGCCCAGAATGTTCCTCTACCACCCTACAAGTTTCAGATCCAATACTCTGACAAAACATTTTCACCACAAACACCTTTGGTGAGGATAAGGTTCCTTCAGCTCACCGGTAATAATCTATCTTTGAGTGAATTCAGGACAAGGACACATCAGGAACTTAAAGAAAAATCCTATAGAAAGACTGCTTGCTTGATGGCTAGCTAAGTCACTCATGCTTTGTTAGCTTCTGTGATAGATTGCAGGACTATCAGGAAATGGTATAGCCTACAGCGTGCTGGTCCATCCTACATCAACCGACAAAGAACACAAAGTCTCCACAAATACAAGCACAGGATAATCTGATCTGGGCTTTCAGTCAAAACTCACACAGGTCTCAGATGATTCTAGGCTGTGGAACAATTGAGAGAATTAAAGCTGAGGAGGACACTCGGGTACCTTGTTCACTGGGATTTGATCAAGGAGCCTCCCACAGTCTGGTCTTCCCTGCCATGAGTCAAAGTAACAGTTTCTCCCTTTAAGTTTCCATCGGTCAAGCCCTTCGTCAGAAAGGAGAAAAGAAGAAACACAGAATATTGCAGTGAGATTGGTGCTTGGATAAGCAGGACCTTGCAGTTTAGAAGCCTTTAGTAGGACTGTGGGAAAATTTGCTTTCTGTGATACATAAAGCTACAGAACGAACCATCCTTGTGTGGGCTCAGAAAGCCAGAATTCCAATAGGAACATAGATGGTAAAGACTGTGCTTGAGTGATTTCAGAAGGAAAGGGGCTTTGTGACTCTCAGGAAGGTGAATGAAACCATTTTGTGTCACTTACAAACTATTGCATGTAACCTAAAAGCCAGTTTGTGTGACTTACAATAATACAATGTCTCTAAGATGGGAGTCTACCACCAGGCAACTCTGACAGTGTCTAGGCCCCAAGGCAAGCTCTAATAATATAATGAACTGGCCAAAGGCAGCTAACATATGAGTAGAGCCTTAGACATGCCTTGCTTTGCTAACAAACTAACTCAAGGTGAAATAGATATGTTAGTGGATAAGCCATCAGCTGTGGTCCCAAACCTACCACCTGTTGAAATGATAGAAAAATTAGCTGGCAGTGGTGGTGCACACCTTTAATCCCAGCACTTGGGAGGCAGAGGCAGGTGGAACTCTCTGAGTTCAATGACAGACTGGTATACAAAGCAAGTCCAAGACAGCCAGGAATGTTACACAAATGAATCCTGTCACAAAAAAACAAAAATCAAGAAAAAAAAAGCAAGAAAAAAAGAGGGATAGAGGGAGGAAGGGAGGAACGGAGGGAGGGAGAGAGGGAAAGAGAGAGAGAGGGAGGGAGGGAGGGAAAGGGGGGGGAAGTAGAGCTTTGGAAGTGGTTCTTAGGATTTCACTACCTTACTCCTGAGGCACAGTTCAAACCTCTGTGCTGAAACCCATTCTCACAAGCACTTTGAGTCCGACCTCTGTGTGTAACCCTGGCCTTACTGACCATTGGACTGTTGGCACATTCCTGAACTCACGCATGCTAGGCTGTCAGTGATGAGGTGGCTGACTGATGCTGCCTTGGGCCTTCAGCTCTGCCAATGCCAACCTCCCAGGAGCTAAAGGACTTCCTGGGGGAGAGCTTGTCCTGAGCCTATAAAGCTTCCAAAGCATCCTCACTGAAGAATATTCTCCACTGGAACCCTGCGTCAGCATTTTCTGCCTATCTGTTTCCTGCTTGGTGAGGTGTCTGTTTCACTTTTCTATTATCATGGCATTATAAAGAATGCTTGTGTGAATAAACCAAGCATATAAACTTTGAAAACAAAAACCTTGTATGGACATGTTGGGACCATTTGGAGTCCTGGCCTCCAGCTGCCAGGGGAGCCTGCTAGTGACCTTTACTTGGCCTTCTGATTTGAGCTACTTAAAGCTGTGTCCAGCTCGGCTTCCTGAGCACGTGTTGCCTTGTCCTTGATTGAGGATCAGGGGAAGAGGTTTTTCATCTGCCGGCTCACCTGACTGTGTTGGGTATACAAGCCTCCGTGGTACTATTCAATAAAGGGCTTCTTTACCAGTGACTAGAGGTGTGTGTCTCTGTCTGTGCTGTCTCTGTGTCTTTGTGTGTTTCAATCTCCAGCCCCTTGCCCGAGGCTCAGGAATGGTCCTGTAGTGCAGGCGCCGCAATACAGGAGTAGTACTGTACTGTCATGTAGTACAGGCGGGAGCTACAAGGACATCCTAATTGTCAAGTGCCTCGCCACTGAACTTGCCTTCAGCAATTAGGAACTTCCGTAGGGGTCATTTGTATCAGTTTCGGATAGAGCAGATAGCATACCTTCCAGACTGTGACATGGATATGATTCATTGATTCTACTCAGATTTGTGGTGGAAAATGGCAGAAAGATATGGAGACTCTGAAGTTTTTAATGGAAAAAGCTTCAGGTAAGACACGTTATGTGGAAGCAACTGTAACTGTTTCAGTTTCAAACCACTGAAAGTATACCTTTGCATCTGCACTGCGACAAGGGAAATAGTACAATCAGAGGTTCCAGGTTTTCAAACTTCAAAAGGAAAAAAGCCTAAACTGAGCATGGTCCTAAAGGGACTCTGCTCGATGCAAGAGTAATGGAGTCATGGACACTTGGGCTATGGTGTCAGTAATACACTGAGTCAGATAACACGAGGCAAGGCTTCCATGAGAGGAGATGCTGGAAGGTCAATACATGAAGCTGTGAATGTGAAACCTCAGACCGGAAATTATAGAACACAGTACAGAATAGAAATATGAGATGCTCATTAAGGGAAAGTTTCAGCCACTAAAAAAATCCAGAGTAAAAGAAAGACCACATGTGCCATAGTCACCAGAAGTGAGGTAGCAGAGCTACCCAAGGCCAGGGACTCAGATAATGTCATCCAGAGCCCCTCATGCTAGATATGGGCCCATTGGATTTGATATTTACATTGATTTGTTTCAGGCTTGTCTTGGCTTGATGTTTGCTTGCTATACCCAATTCCTCACTTTTGCAACATGGATATTTTGTGCATATATGTCTATTATATACAAGATATATATAATAAACCTGTTTTGATTTATTAAAGACTCATCATTAAATGGTTGTCTTTGATCTTAGAAGATTCTTTTAACTATAGGTATTTTTTAAAGTGTTAGAATTATTATGGACTATAAGAGAGGAAACAAATAATCTTTGTACTGTGAAGAACATAAGACTTTAGGGTTCAGAGAGGGAACATCCTTGTAATTTAAAGTGATATATTTAATGGCAAATCCAAAAGAGAAAGATTTTTCAAGATTAATTTTGATTACTGATTTGGTTGTCTTAGTCAGACTTCTATTGCCATGAAATGACATCATGACCATGGCCACTCATAAAGAAAAGCATTTTATTGGGGCTTGATTACAGTTTCAGGGGAATAGTTCATTGTGATCCTGGGGAGTATGGCTGCATACACCCGGACATGGCACTGGAGAAGTAGCTGAGAGCTCTACATTCGGATCCACAGGCGGCAGGAAGTGAGAGACTCCAGACTTGGAATAGGCTTTTAGAAACCTAAAAGCACACCTCAGTGACACATTTTCTCCAACAAGGCCATTCCTCCTAATCCTTTCAAATAGTTCCACTTCCTGGTTACCAAGCAATCAACTCTATGACTTACAGGGCCATTCTTATTAAAACTACCGCAGTAGCATTCATAAATGACTGTTATGTTATCGACAGTGAGTGTCTGTACGAGAGAAATTCTAGAGATAATTAGTTGTGACTATAATATCTTCCCTGTATGTGGACAGCAGAATTTGGTGGGCTGGGGTAACAAACATAATAAAAAAGGAGAAATGAAGAAGCCAACAGACCATCCGCATTCCTCTGTGTCAATTTTCTAATCTGCAAAAATGTGAGCAAGCCTATGCCTTCCACCATGATTGCCTATATCCTCTGCACTGAGAGCCAAGTACAGGCCTCATCTTCTGAGTCATGAGCTCAGATAAACCTTGTATTCTCTGCGCTGCTGCTCGTCAAGTGTTTTGTCATCGTAATGACAAAAGTATCAAACATAGTAGGATATTTCATATGCTCCTTATGGTGTCTTGGTTTTTACTTTTATTTTATTTTTAAAAAAAAGAAAACAATATTCTTTCTTTATACATACCAATCAAAATTCCTACTCCTTCCCCTCCTCCCATTCCCTCCACATACCCTCCCACCCTACCCCCATCTAGTCCTCAGAGATGGCAAAGCACATTGCTTTGGGGAAGGTCTAAGGCCCTCCCTACTATACACAGACTGAGCAAGTTATCATCCGAAGAGAATAGGTACCCTAAGAGCCAGTACATGCAGTAGTGATAAATCCTGGGCCCACTGCCAGTGGCCCCTCAGTCTGCCCCAGTCATGCAATTGTCACCTACATTCAGAGGGTCTAGTTTGGTCCTATGCTTGTTCCTTCCCAGTCCAGGTGGAGTTGGTGAGCTCCCATTAGCTCAGGTAGACTGTTTCAGTGGGTGTACCCATCATTGTCTACTTTCAGTGATGTGGCAGGATACAAGATCAACTCAAGAAAATATCAGTAGCCCTCCTATATACAAATGATAAAGAAGCTGAGGGGGAAATCAGAGAAGCATCACCTTTCACAATAGACACAAATAACATAAAATATCTTGGGGTAACACTAACCAAAGAAGTGAAAAACATATTCAACAAAAATTTTAAGCCTTTGAAGAAAGAAATTGAAGAAGATAAAAGAAGATGGAAAGATCTCCCATGCTCTTGGATAGGTAGGATCAACATAGTAAAAATGGCAATCCTACCAAAAGCAATTCAGATTCAATGCAATCCCCATCAAAATCCCAACACAATTCTTCACAGACCTTGAAAGAACAATAATCAACTTCATATGGAAAAACAAAAAACCAAGGATAGTCAAAACAATCCTATACAGTAAAGGAACTTCCGAAGGCATCACCATCCCTGACATCAAGCTCTATTACAGAGCTACAGTAATGAAAACAGCTTGGTACTGGCATAAAACAGAGAGGCTGACCAATGTAATTGAATCGATGACCCGGATATTAATCCACACACCTATGAATATCTGAATTTTGACAAAGAAGCTAAAATTATATGATGGAAATAAAGAATCCTCAAAAAACAGTGCTGGCAAAACTGGATGTAAACATGTAGAAGAATGAAAAAAGATTCATATCTATTCCCATGCACAAAACTCAAGTCTAAATGGATTAAAAACCTTAATATAAATCCAACCACACTGTACCTGATAGAAGAGAAAGTGGGAAGTAGTCTTCAATGCATGGACACAGGAGACCACTTCCTAAATGGGACCCCCTGAAACTGAGAAGCTTCTCTAAAGCAAAGGGCACAGTCAATAAGACAAAAAGCAGCCTACTGAATGGGAAAAGATCTATGGTGTTCTTATAGAAAAGAAAATAAAGACTGAATTAGATTTATGAAAGATAAAGGGAAAGGGAGACTATAAGAATGGAAAAAGTTGTATCAAATCACAAAATGATAACAAGAAAATATTGCAGGAACTCTAGAGCATTTAGAAACAGCAAACAGAGTGTCAGTAGTAAGATCTTAACAGTAGATGACTACTTTATATGCAAATTGATGTAAAAATTTGTTCAGTCAAAAGACACACAAGCAAATAGACTTAATGTGTGTGTTCCCAGCTAGCATCTCTTAGCTTTACAAAATACATATATGGAGATTAAGAGTTGGATGATGGTATCTCATGTGTGTGGCAAATGAAAAAACAAAGGTATAATATTTAATAAGAAAAAATAAGCTGGTATTTTAAAAAGTCACATAAGAGTAATACCTTCATTTCATAATGGTTAATACATCAAAAGAGAGGTAATAGAGGTTACACAGTGATATGCATATAGGCATGGATAGCAATGATTAAATCCAATATTGGTACACTAAAAACTAATCTAAATAGATATAATAATAATTGCAATATATACACACATATTAATATGCATATATTGACATTTATATAATTACTACAATTATGAGACATGAATTGAATGAAAATGAGAAACAAATGAAAATACAACATGCATAGGGAACTTTATATCTTCATTTGAACAGTATAAGGTAATTAAATAGAAATCAGTAAGTGAGTAACACCCTGAAATAGGCGAATGCAGAAGGTTTCATCCAAAAACAACAGAATGCATGGTATCTACAAACCCTCAGACAACTTTTCAGAATAGCTTTTAGGTCACAAAGAAATATATATGGGTATATATACATATGCATGTATATATACTTATGGTTAAATATATACATATATATGATATGCACATTTAAATAATATAAATTATAAAGTCTATGTTCTGACTATAATGATCTAAAACTTAAAATACGAATCAAAACAAATATTTAGCAAAAAGCCAACATTAATGTATTTAAAAAATCAGAACAAAACCTAAAGTAAACAGCATTTACCTCTCCTGAATGCTGTTTTGAATTCTTGAACCAAGTAAACATCAAGAGGCATTAGTGCTAAATACACCCACGAAGTATTCAAGAAGCTATAGCTTGGTCATTGTTTGTAAAGTCATTAGAACCTGATTGTCCAAGACATAGATGTCATACAGATTAAAATCTCTGTCAATAACAAAGTACATGTAGTGGAATATTCTTTCAAGTAGCAAGCATAGTATATATGAGGTAAACTATGTGTCTATATAAAGGAATAATATCCAATGGATATTGGTTATGGCCAAACTAGTTTTACAGACTCATGCAGCTAACAGCAAGGCACAACAGTGGATTACATGTAAATCCAACTTGCATGTAAAACTAGGCCAGAGTCTAATTTGTGGTCCTGAATGATGTCAAAATATTCCTTTACTGCTCTTCACACCTACTCGAGGTGTTCTCTTACCATGTTGACTCATCATATGGATGCTGTGAGTATCAGAATTAACATGACTTCCCTTGAGATACATTTGTGTCATAAATTAAAATACAATACAAGAAGATATCCTGTGGATATGATCGTGTTTCCATGTCTTGACATCCACAGAATTATAGCTATTGAACTAAAAGGGCAGAAAACTCATAAACTACTGAGGAGAGATACAAGGAAACCTTGCTATCCCAGCATTAAGTCCTGATTAGTATGGTGTGGATATAAATGTTAGACTACAACACAGAGGAAACTGGTGTACATTGAAACACAGATAAATTAGTGGATTGAATTTTTTGGATAAATTCCAATCTAAGTTCAGAGATATTATGGTGTAGGAGGTCCTTCTGTCTATGTGTTGCTTTTATTGGTTAATGAATAAAGAAACTGCCTTGGCCTGTTGATAGGGTAGAACTTAGGTAGACAGGGAAAACTGGACTGAATGCTGGGAGAAAGAGGTCAGAGTGTGAGAGAGAAGCCATGGAGCTGCCAGAGTCAGACATGCCAAATTTTTGCAGGTAAGCCACTGCCACGTGGCGATATACAGATTAATAGAAATGGGTTAAATTAATATATGAGTTAGCCAATAAGAAGCTAGAGCTAATGGGCCAAGCAGTGTTTTAATTAATATAGTGTGATTATTTCAGAGCTAAGCGGCCGGGAATGACCAAGCAACCCCTGCAACAATATTACAAAATCAGGTATTCAGTGTTCTTTGCCACGCCTGTTAATTTCTTCCACTTAGTGTACCTGTCTTGGAGCTAAGGTATACTTTTGGATGCTCTGGTACTCCAGACATCATCACCTGACTCTAATTTGGAAGGGGAGCATCCCTCATGCCTCTGTCCTGTCATATTTTGCAGACATCAGAAGTAGGATCAAGAAATTATGGACACTAAAGTTTCTCTGATCGATAGATCATAGAAATGCACAGCACTACTAAACATTTCTAGATGACAGAGAAAATTATCTTCCTTCCCGGACTCAACTACGAAGACATTTGTGTAAAGCAAACACAAAAGCAAATGTCCTCAAATGTCATGATGCAAGGACAAGGGCAGACGCACAAGTGTGCTGTGTCAGTTTATTCAGATTCCTGTGCAAATGGAGGAAATATCTGAGACCATAAAAGGTTCTAGAAATTTGTAATTGCTGAGTTGTTAACATGTCTCCAGGGACAGACCTGACTGGGACAGTAAGTAGAGAATGAGTGAAATACAAATAGCAGACACACAGAAACACCGAGGAGTTGGGACAGGATTCTTTGGGCTTTCTCTTGGGGAAACTACAAACCCTGGAAGTTCAGGAGTCCATTATATAGAGCTGAACAAAGAGCCAGAGTTATAACATACAACTTAACAAGGAGATGCTATTATTACTCACAGTTAAAGAAGGAGGTTGGGTGTATGGTGTACAGATGAATCAAAGAGACAGGTTTAGCTAAGTTCAATAGGAGCAGTATTTGTAGAAGAATATCTGGGGGAAGGAAGCTACATGGACATTTAATGCACACACTATTGACATTCACACTCAAATCAGGAGAGAAGACTTTGCTGTTTCCTTGAACCCAACCCAGCTTTCTCCACTCTCCACAGGTGACTAGTCAGTTCACTCTCTCCATTTTTAGCAGAGTCCTAAGAGTATAATGCCATTGGCTTCTCCAATATTCCACATATTATATATCTGCCTCATCAGATTGGACTTTATGTACCTTCTGATCATCACAGTGAAAGACTATACCAGTGTCCCTAATATATAGTGAACACCATCACAACCCGTGGCTTGATTTGTAAGAAATAGGTACCCATCCTATGTGAACAAGCTAGAGGAGCCCTGCTTGAATTAACAACTGACTAAAATGATTAGAAAAAGTGCTAAAATCACAATTTAGCAGGAAGTTTACAGAGCTGCAAAGGAAATAGAGGCTAGGTTTTGCCAGCCTACTTAGGAACAACATGGCACACAGTAAATTGGACTCATGTCAACTATAAAGCTAATGCTAATGAACATCAATGCTTCACACACATGAATAATTCACTGAATAATAAAATGGGGGTGGAGGTGATTTGCACCTCTGACAGCTACATCTCAGTGGTGGGAGATTTAATTCTCAGGAAGCTAAGAGATGCTGGAGGACTGGAGGGTGGATATCCTTAGGATACCGTTGGCTGTCATCTCTGGGAAAGAAAAAAATTACTAAGCTAAGTCATAAGTTAATTTATAAGAGAAACAAGGTGGTGTAGAAATAAACAGGCTAGCGAAGGATAAAACAATTATATTTTATTTATTATAAGGGGAAAACTCACAAAATAGGAAACTAGAAATCCAAGCACAGCAGTGTCCCACGGGGAAAAGGGGCAGAGAGGGTGCACACAGAGGTGCACACCTTTTTACCTGGATCCCATTGAAGCCATGCCTTAACTAAGACCCACCTCTTAAAGACTATTGGTTAACAAGGCTTTCCCCATCAAGGTGAGAATAACTGGATATAAGTGTTTTATAAACACTTTGATACTGTATGTAAAAGACAATACTTGTGCAAAAAAGTGATACAGCACCATGACATCAGGCATTTAAGATAATATCTTTTGTGTTCTCACTGGTCTTGGAATCTGAGCAAGCATCTTTTAGATCCTTGGGAAAGAGTATTGATCTCTCTCTATCTATCATCTATCATCTATCTATCTATCTATCTATCTATCTATCTATCTATCTATCTATCTATCTATCTATCTATCTATCTATCTCTCCCCTTCTCTTCGTGTGTATGTGTGTGTGTGTGTGTACATGTGTGTACATATGTACATGGAAGCAAGAAGTTGATATCTTGTATCTTGCTCAGTAACTTCCCACATTTCCTTTTGAAACAGTTCCTTTTTTTGAACACAAGACTCCTTCAATAGTTAAAATAACTGGCCAGAAAGCACCAGGAGTCCACCTATCTTAATCCCCTAGTGCTAGAGTTACAGACATGCTGGTGCACACCTGGCTTTACATGGGAATTTGAGCTGAGGCTCTCATGCTTTTGTAGACGGCCCCTTCACCTGCTGCTCCATTTCCAGATCCCAGGACTAGTATTCTAAACAACGGGAATGCTCTGGTTTTTCACTGTTTCTCAACTTGGTAGGCAGAGTGATGTTTTAATGCACCCTGCTGTGCCTGGATTAAATGGTGCTGGAAAGACTCCAGAAGAGACCCAGAAACAGAACACTGGTAGACAAAATTGGAACTATTTGAAGAATTGCTTCCAAGTCTTGTACAGTGTGTGTGGGTTCCTGAAATGGAATGGGACTCGTGTCACTGGGGTTCCAATAACCCTGTCTTGCCCCATATGCTAATGGCCTCCCTAGAATCAGCAAAATATTTTCTATCATAGTACTATATTCAGATCACATCAGTTGCTGTGTTCAATCGATGTGAGGAGATATGCCTCTGAATCCAGATCTGGGAGATCTGTATGAGTAGGAATTGGATAAGCTTTATGAATAGGACATTTTCATAAGGACTCATCCTTGGATGACCTTGGACAACACATGAACCCCAACACCAATCCCCCATACACACTGGCAAATTTAAGGATAGAAACAAAACGTGCTGAGAAGTCACTATCCTGAGATAAGGAGACATGTCAACAATGTGGTTCTGTCTGCCTGTTCCCGTAACAGGACATCCTATAACCTTGGCTCAGCAATCCAAGGATCCTGATGTACCAAACCCAGAGCAGAGTGCTTTCAGCTGTGGGGTCAAGTGGAGTGTGCACAGATGAGATTCCATCTGGCCTGAGCAGCTTTCCTATGTTGTTCTGAGCTGGCTCCCCATGGATCCTAGGCCCATGTTGATTGCTGTTGCCTATTTGTGAGTAATAAAGTTGCTCCTCTTGATTGTACAGCTTGTTCTGTCTCACCAGACTGGTCCTGATGTACAAGCAGTAGGTGCTGTGGAGCTGGCTGCGGCAGTTTCTGCTTGATGATGATAATTAAACTAATTGCATTTATCAATATGCATGCAAAAGCTTCATGCTACAAATCATGTATTATGTGTGTATGTATATAAATATATAAATGTTTGTTGAGTTATACTCTGATAAATTTAAGAAAATGTATAACTATTAAAGTTAACACTGAAATAAGTTCTTTGCAATATGTTTTAATTAATCCATAGTGTTTTTATATCCTCATTTTTAATATACAAATAGAATATTCTATTAGTATTTTTCACTTGTATTAATACACGAATGTCTAGTCATCCAAAAATTCCTAAGTTTCTTGGGTTTTCTATTTGTACAACTTTGTAATGCTTTCTGTTATTGCTTCTGTGCTAAATTCATTAAATGCTTCCTGGCAATAGTAAATTCAGTATTTCTTTTGCTTCCAGCAACAATAATTATTTTTATATATGCTTTTGTATATCTAGGTATTGAATAAGAAATTGCTAGAATATGTTTCTAAGCTAGTTTCCTCATTGGTTTTAGATTGCAATCTACTTACCTAAAAACAGCACTTCTCTTGTGATCTGTGATGTGAAGCGATGGTCAAGCATGCTCAAGTGATAGCGTACAAAAGACCTATGTGCAGATAAATGAATTGAAGCAGGTCAGAATGACCTGCCAGTTCTGATTTTAATTCTGGTCTTTCTGAGTTTGGGAACCAACAATGTTTCAGGTTATAAGCTTAAAAATGTAGCATCATCCCTTGTTTTCAGTTGTGGGTGCAGATTTTGCTGTAACTATTGCTACTCATCTAGTTAGCATCAGGTTTAGAGTTTTCAAAATCCATTGGTTTGGGTAAGAAGAGTGGACTTCTCACCCTTTATCTGAATAACTGAGGGCATAGATTTCCATAAAATTGTGGCGTAGGGAGAGAATAACCTAGAGAATCTCTTCTCCTGGGTGTGTTTATTCTCTGGCACCATGTCACATGACTTGTCACTTTTATCTCCAGCAAAATTGGAATTGATTAAGGTCATTTTTCAGGAATGCTTTCAATTGTGCGAACCACTTTCAGAATTCACCTGCTTAAGTTTAGAAATGAAAATCCTCAATCATCCAGGATTCTAATCACTTGCGGGAGAGAATTGATCCAGGCCTTTTGTCTCCCACAACACCACTAACAAGTTTCCTCCGTTCTCACTCTGCTCATATATCTCCTTGTTTATTCATATTTAATAAATGTCTGTTAGTATGGGTACACTAGATGACACTATGGGAAAATAAACCAGCTACTGTTTTCACAGTAATTTGTATTTTATCGGATATTTGGGATAGTTTTGGATGCTATATTCATAGCTTACCAATGTGAGTTAATGTCCTTAAGGGCACCTTAAGATATAAATGTAACATAAATGTAAAAGAATAAGAAGTGCTTATTTTAAATAAACTCTGTACCTGGACTGCTTAATAATAGATACCATAGACTGAGTGCTTTAAATAACAAACATTTTTAACAGTCTCTGTGGCCACAAATCCAAGATTCAGAAATGCATGGATGAATTTTTGGTCATTAGGCTGCTGAAGTTTAATGTGGCTATCGACTCTTGAATACTCACATTCTGGTAAGGGATCATCTCTCTTACACCCCTTCCAACTAATACTCTCATAAAGGAACCACCTCATGACATAATTATGCATGAAGGGTCCACATTCTGACAACATCCACTCCAATGTATGTGGATCTCAGCATGTGAAATAATGACGGAGCACAGCCTTCCATCCAGAGATCCCTTCAGCCACAACAGTGTGTTTTCTGATTCTTACTCTGATTTGTCATGAGTGCACTATTAGTAAAGAAACTCTGCATCAATGTATTGTGACACTTTCCACACGGAAGTGTGAGAAAGCATGTTTGCCACCTAAGAAGAGCAAACTAAAGCGCTATTTCCTTTATTTCTTTTCTTCTGGCTTTTTTTGGGGGTGGGGGTGCAGGACAGGGTTTCTCTGTGTAGCCTTGGCTGTCCTGGAACTCACCCTGTAGACCAGAACTCGAACTCAGAGTGATCCACCCGCCTCCTAGTGCTGGGAATAAAGCTGTCAGCCACTGCTGCCTGGAATATTTTCTTTATTACTATATACTGATCTGTTTCATGAGGAAGGCTCCCTACCTGTAGGTTTGGTGCTCCTAAAACTTAATTATGTAGACCAGATTGGCCTGAAATTTGTGACACTCTTCCTGCCTCTGCCTCCAGAGTGTTAGACTTGCAAGCCTGTGCCACCCATCCTGAACTAAAAGACCACACATCAGTGGCTTAGAAACATAAAACAGAGTTCGCAAAAACAGGTAAACCGACAATTATTTACTATTTTCCTGATATAACATAGAACATAAAGATTATTTATAGTGTCAGTCTGAGGAACTGTAGATGTTACAGATAAATGAATGAAAGCATTGGGTGTGTTCTTTGTTTCATAAGGTGATCTAATTTAATAACAAGATTTTTTAAAGGAATTTTTTCATTTTTAGTAATTGTTCACTTTTTCTTTTATTGAAAATAGATTTTGGTTTCATATAAAATATTCCCATCAAGATGCCCCCTCCTCAAATTCTTCTTATATTCTCCCTACCTCCCCACCCACTCAAACCCACACACATTTTTCTTTTGAATTAGAAAATAAACAGGCATCTTTTTAAAATAAATAAAAATAAAATAAAAATACAAAACCCAGAATGGGACAAAATTAAAAAACAAACAACAGAAAAGGAGCCAAAAAAGCATGAGAAACATAGAGACATATTCACACACAGAAATACCCCAACGACACAAAATCAGAAACCATAATATATAAAAACAAAAGGCCTAAAAGATAAAATGTGAAGTCAAAGCTAAATGAAATAAAACACCCTCCAAAATTTCCAGTGAGTTAGTTTTGTTTTGGCCATCTACTGCTGTGCATGGAGCCTGCCCTCAGGTTTGGTGTCTATACCCAGACTCTCATGGAGAAGCTATTTTTTTCTTTCAGATTGGTTATCAATTGGAGATATCTTTCGGGGTACAGATGTGAGCTTGTGACCACTCCCCCTCCTAGTGCTGGGACCCCATCTGACTCTGTCCATCCTGCCACACTTCCGTGAGTTCATGTATGTAATGATCACGTTGTATTTCAATGGTCTGGTTTCCTTGGCTTCTTCTACCCCAGTGGCTCTAAGAATCTTGCTGCCTCCTCTTGCAGCAGAGTTCAGTGAGTCCTGAGGGGCAGGATTTGATGGAGACATCTGATTTAGGACTGTGTGCTACAAGGTCTCTTGCTCTCTGCACGTTGCCCTGTTGTGGGTCTCTGAACTGGTTCTCATCTACAGCAGAGGAAGCCGCTGGTGGTGACTGAGCATGGCCCTGATATGAGTAGAGCATAACGTCCTTATGAGTCATTTTATTGCTATGTTCCTTTAGCTGACATTTTTTTTCTGAATATCTATTAAGGAAACATGTTGTTATACCGCTGGTACAATGGCAGATAAAATAGTAAGATAAATAAAAGGCTAAGCATATTAAAGATTATTTAGTAAAACTAAAGAATATGCCTTTCAGGGGGGCGAAAAAGATGGCTAAGCAATAAGAGATTTGCTGCCATGCCTGGGGACACAAGCTCCATGCCTAACATCCACACGGTAGAATGAGATAATGCACTTCTGCAACAGTTATTGTCTTTAAGGTATCATGCTGGGCTCTAAAATATATAAGCCTATTTAACGCAATGTAATCGACTGAACTTGAACACAGCTGGCAGCATTTCCTCTTTCTTGTGATTATAAATGGTCCACCCAGCCTCAAAAGAAGGTGAGGGAAGAGTAGGACTCAGAATTCAAGTTGTTGTACCACCATGGCTACCAAATTGACCCAAAATGTTCTTCTAAAGACAAAAAAAGTAATCCATTCTCAGCCAAAAGAACTAAGTTCACATTCGCATAATCCAAAAAAAAAAAAGAACTACAGCATAAACCTTCAACTCCTTGACATTTGCAGAGTTGCTCCTTAGTCCGCCCCAGCGGAATTAAAGTACACCTGCACAGAATTTGCACATATAAGACAACATAGACAAGACTCACAGCAGAGCTTTCTGTCTCTGCTCCTTCTCTCAATACCCACATGTTTGCCCATTACTTCTCTTGGGTCACATTGCCTGGCCCTGGATACAGAAACTTGATAGACATTTTCAAGTTGAAGTTTTTATTTTGCAACATGGGATATGTAGGCTCCTTTAGCCTACGAAAATCCTACCTGCAAATAAGGCTCATGCCACTGTTTCCCAGGGAAGTGATCATCTTAGCCTCCATTTTAAGAGAAGACTCATTCCTCTACAGAGGTCAGGAGTAAAATGATCCATGTCTCCTTATTTTCTGCTAATCATTTTGGAATTTTTTTAAAGAAAATACTCTAGTAGTTATTTACCTATTGCAAAAATAAGATGTCACGTCATATTTGCCAAATATACCATTTTAGAATAGTTTAATATCAATAATATATAAATTACAAATAAAAAGTACTCAGAAGTACTCAGGAAACTGTCCAATATGGCCTTCAATTTGAATTGTATTATCTTATTAGAGATTTCTCCTTCCTATAAATATTTGAGAATTAAATTAATGTTCAGTATAGGAACTGATGAATATTAGCAATTTCATCTTAAGTCATGATTATATTATTTTATATCAAATAATCAATGTTCTTGCATGTACATTTTGTATTAATACATGTTATTTTACTATATTAAATGATCAACCCATTTTTCTCAGTATCTCTATAAAAAGAGGGATTTTCTCTAAAATGAAAATATTATGTGTAATTTAATAATAAAATTATTTTGGTTTTTATTCAGTGTTCACATGACTGTGATCTCTTTGTGTTTGTAAAATAAAAATATTATGCTGTGTAGCTCTTTTGTTTCTAGTCTAGGTTACAAAAACATGTTCAGGAAAAGATTTTTAATCACACAATTTCCAGTTTTATTTTCCATAGTAGTGAAACTCCTAAAACTAACACTATTAAAATATAACCTGAGCAGAAAAAATGAACACCAAAGGGCAGGGAAACAGGAATTTAATGGTCTTTTTCAGAGAAACTGAATTCACAACCTTTTCAGGCATGAGTGATTCCCTCCCTCTTTCCAGCTTTTCGTTAAAATGCAGCCTTATTGTTTAAAACCCAGACCTTTCCTAAGGCCTTCCTTAGCATTCAAATGGAATTTTACCTTCAGCTTGTTCATCTTGTTGTAATTCATTCATATTTTTTTGCTTCATACTTTTTTGTTTTGTTCTGTTATGCTCTCTCTCGCTCTCTTTGTGTGTGTGTGTGTGTGTGTGTGTGTGTGTGTATGTGTGTGTACGTGTGGGTTATTTTTTCAGGTACTATAGAGGGAACTCAAGACTACACAAATACTCTGCAAATGCTCTATCAAAAATTACTCCCTTGAGTTCCTTTCGGGCATTCACTCTTTGTGAAGGGTTTTTCCACCTATGGCCCAGCGTGATGTGCAGACAAAAACTCTGCAGGTGCTGGGATTATGCAGTGTACAGGAAGTATCCTTTATGATTTTTAAGTTGTTACAACTTAAGATCTTTATCAGACTAAAATTTTGTTTGGACTAAAACCAGACAAAATAGTAAATGGGATGTATTTTTTCCTTAGTTTCTTTTTCTTTGTGCCTATTTTTATTTCTCTTAGTAATATCCATACTTTCCTCCTGGCTTTAACTTGAAAAAACGGAGAATTATCTGTGAAGAGCATCTCAATAGAAGAATTGCCTAGATCCAATTAGCCTGAGGACAACCCTGAGGGAAAGTGTTTTGCTTGCTAACTGATCCAGCAGGGCCTAGCCCACGGTGGGCAGCATCAGTCTTAGGAACTGTAGAGAAAGCTACTTTATCATGAACCCTCCTTCCAGGCAGGAAGCAGCATTCTCCATAGTTCCTGTCACTCTTCTCTGACTGTAAAGTGAGTTTCTTGGCTGGTTGTGATGTTGCCACGCCTTGTATAATAGCGTGTAATAGTGGGGCGGAATGCCTTCAAGTTCCTGACTTCATTGCCCTCCATGGTAGTCTGTGACCTTGGATTAAGGCAAACAGACCCATTCCTCACCAATGCTGCTTTTCATCAGAGTGTTATATTACAGCTACAGAAATGATACCATAGCCAGTCACTGAAGAGAACTACACACTTTCTGAATTGTGATAGCAAGGTATCATAGCATTGCATGTTAACCAATGTCAATCACTTCAACTATTAGCTTAATACAGATCCAAACCCACTTACTAAATATATATATATATTTATGACAAAATGAATACATTTAACAAATTACTTCATATATATATATATATATATATATATATATATATATATATATATATATAAAAGTAGGATATCTCTGAAGCAAGAATTACTACAACACTGTCCATTGAGAAAAATATTCAGTTTCATTTTATCTTGACTGTTCTGTATAAAATAATTGTGTGAGCAGCTAAGACGTTAACAAACAAACACCCCATTGTTTCAGCTTGTAATAGGCCTCCCAGTGTGTTCTCAACATCAGCTTGGTGAAGAGGGCCTATTAACCTACTGAAGCATAGCTCTGGCCTCCCTGAGTACTGTACGTTTGGCCTCAAGCAACTGCTATTCCTTCCTAACGTGTCTGACAGAACTTGTTATCTGCCTTTCTCAGCAGACTGCACAACTACGCCATTAAGTGTTGAGGCTCTGTCAGGCAGTTTTTACCTCTTGCTGATCTGTTCATGGTCCTAGCTGGAGATCACACGCTTTTCAAACAACCTGTTTGTGGGAGCCAGAGTAGAAGTGCTAAAAGGCACAGACACATCCACAGGGACTTTGAAAGGTATTGGGGGCTCAGAAGGGGACCACTTTACAGAGTCAGTGATGCCTATCAGAAAAAAAAAAAAAAACAAGAGTATTAATCTCATATTCAGGATTCCCCCTGGAAATTTATGCACATTGTATTTTTTTGTTTTTATATAAATATGACTCAGATAAAATTAAACACTGTCTATTTTGATATATCATTGGTCTCTTAGAATTTAAACTTGCAAGGCTTTTTTAAACTCATGTTTTTGAACATGGTAGTGGTATTGTTTGGGATGAAGCCTAATTGGTTGTAGAAGAATTTTGCAGTGTGGTTCCTCTCTTCTTCCTTCTGTGGTCCTTAATGCACACACTTCTGCTTCCATAGAATGGACACAGTCCTGTCGTAGTGCCTTGTCCCATGTGGTATGGTACCCTCTGAACTTTAAGCCCAAGTCATTCTCTCCTCTCTTAACTTGCTTCTATCAGATACTTGTCACAGAGAAAAGCAACCAAAACCCTCCTTTTCAAGACTATTATCATGACCTAAAATCAGACTCAGATTCTTGTGCTGAATAGTGAGATTTTTATTTTCGTAAAGGTTTTATCAATGCCTAGTGCAATGTACAGTCTGACTTGGAGATGGGAGTCAGTGGTGGTTCTCTTGTGCCTGTGAAGAAAATCTGTGAAGTAATGAGGTCAGAATAAGATTCTGTGTGAGATTCCAGATAATCATCAGTGTGATAATGGGGCAAGGCCAATTCAGGCACCCTCTCCTCTGCTGCCCAAGGACCTAGCTAGGGACATTCCCGTAGACACCTGGGATCGCCTCTAGAGCCAAGTCTCTTGCCAACCCTAAAATGACTCCCTTAGTGTAGATATCTTCTTCCCTGCTCCTATATCTGCCCTTCCTCCATCTCCACCCTCCCACTCCCCCAAGCTCTCCCTAATCCTTCCCTTCTCCCTTCTCCTTCCCCCCTCTCCCCTTCCCCCAACTACACCCCACCCCTGTTCTCCCAACTTTTGCCCAGCGATCTTGTTTGCTTCCAATCTCCAGGAAGATCTCTCTCTCTCTCTCTCTCTCTCTCTCTGTCCCTCTCTTTCTCTCTCTCTGTGTGTGTGTGTTTGTGTGTGTGTTTTCTTTGGGTTCACCTTGCTATTTGGCTTCTCTAGGCTTGTGAACTATAGGCTTAATGTCCTTTGCTTATGGCTAGAGCCCACTAATGAGTGAGTACATACCATATTCATCTTTTTCATCTGGGGATGGATGGAGATAGAGACAGAGACCCACATCCACATCAGAGCAATGGACTGAGCTCCCAAGGTCCAGTTGAAGAGCAAAAGGAGGGAGAAGATGAGCAAGGAAGTCAGGACTCCCAGGGGTTGGTCCACCCACTGAGACTGTGTGCCTGATCTAATGGGAGCTCACCAAATCCTGCTGGACCTGGAACTGAACAAGCATGTGATCAAACCAGACTCTCTGAAGGTGGCTGCCAATGGGGGCAGACTGAGAAGCCATCGATAATGGCACTGGGACCTCTTTTACTGCATGTATTGGCTCCTTGGGACCCTAGTCTATTTGGATGAACACCTTCCTAGGCCGGGATGGAGGGGGGAGGGCCTTGTACTTCCCACAGGGCAGAGTACCCTGCCCTCTCTTAAAGATGGAGGGGGAGGGAGGAGGAGGAAGGGGGAGTGGGAGGGGAATGGGAAGAGGGGAGGAACTGTAACTTTTTGAATGGAAAAAAAAAAAGATTCTGTGTGGGAAAAGCTCGCTGAATTTGGTACCAAGCAGTTCATTCCTACAGCTTCTGAACTCAGTAAGGAGAAGAGTCACTGTATTCTCACAGCTATGGAGTCTGTATCTGAAATGTCCTCAATTCTTTCTCTGCTTTTCCTGTATCCTTCCATTTTGCTTTACTAAGCGACCTCAATGAGGAAGGCTTCCTTTACAATATGGCACAGATAATTTTCCTCCAGGTATATGAGTAGCTAAGCCCTATTAATCCAAGCTATTCGAAACAGTAAGTTCTAATGTTTGTTCACATTTTAGGGGAGAATCCATATGCTTCAGTTTTGGGTTCAAGTAAGTTCTTAAATAGAGTTTTATGAGCAATGAAGTGTTTGGACTACCTTAATTTTCATTTAACTCTTTTATATATTAACTCTTCAGCCTCTGTAGTACATGGTGAATAGATGGACTCCACCATGATTTCTATCACTCATATGAATAAATTAGTTTTATATCAGCATACCCATTATTTAAATTGTAAAACTGTGTGTTTTTTATTTGAAAGACTAAAGTAGTCACTTAATTGATGAACTAATGCAGTTTACTAAGTTCTCTAGTTTATAATTTATTGTAAATTATATTCTTAAGAAATAATTAGTGTTATATTACACTTAAAATCATATAGTCTATTCAAACACATAAATGAGGTTGTGATAATTTTATTCAAATAAATGTCAGCACATCCAGTATTTAGTATAAAAAACACTGAGGGATTTCATTATTAACTGAAAAGCTGCCATGCGCCACAGGATTAGAATCTAGATACCTTATAGCTCAGTGCCTTGCTCAGACTGAAAAAGAAATTGGGGGTCAGGTGGGTCACAGACGTATGTGAAGTCACCTGGAAAATTAAGTTTACATGTGCAGAGCAGCACTGATAAGGTTAAGCAAATTTATGCAACTGACGCATAGTTCTGGGACTACATGCAGGATTGATCAACTAGGAAACCAGATTGTATATTTAAAACGGATTAGTTATTGATAATTGTAATATCATTTTCCTGATAGATAGATAGGTAGGTAGGTAGGTAGATAGATATATAGATAGACAGAGAGATAGACAGACAGATAGATACGTATATAATTTCACCTCAAGAAATATAATTTAAACATGTATCCCTAGTTCAAACCAAATGACTTATTTTAGATGATTTCCATGATTGTCGATGTCTAACTGTGCTGATTGAGCTGGTTTAGTTAGAGGTGACTGTATCTGATGTACACTACAGTTATATAACAAAACTAATAAGACCTTTAAAGTCAAAGGACATCAGTGTAAGGAAACTTGGCTACGCATTTTATTCCTAAGCCCTAGGGCTGCAGGAATGCCTGGGAAAAAATCAAGATCAATGTCCAGGCTCCAGAAGATTTTCAGCTCAAAAATCAGAAAGAGATTGGGTGCCAAATCTAAAGTGGATTCTGCTACAGGAGATGATGGGGCAATCTGAGAATTTTATAGTATGCAGAACAATGGGAGGTAAAGAAAAGATTTAGCCCCGACAATTTCCTATTTCCAGTCCAGTTGGAAACTGATCTCACACACCAAAGGGAAGGATAAAAGCATAGCTTCTACTACCATCTTTAAAATGTGAACTATGAGGGGAGAAATGTATATTTCGAAACCATTTTGCTCAAAACTTAGCCTATATGCTAGTGATATTACAGAAACTGAAAGACCCCTGGAATTGGGAGACTCTAACTCAAGTCTCGAGATAACACGACCCCCCAATAACTCACAAGAGACCGTCCTTGCTGTAATCACACGAGGTTTATTGACAGGAACCAGTGCACTGTTGCCGAGACTCATATCCCACGCAAGGGTAGAGGAGTTCGACCCCGAGTAGCTGGGAGAAGGGGTATTTGAGGGAAGAAACCACAACCCAAAGTGGGTAGGGAAGGCGTCATTGGAAAATTCTGAAAATACCAGTGATAATCACAAGGGGGTAGCTCCCCATTTCTCAAGATTGTTCTTAAGAATATAATCTAATTTTATGGTCAGCCAGATCCTGAAACAGAGTAACGGAACTGGCTAACCTAGATTTTTGGCTCTACTCTTCCTGCTAGGGGGTCAGAATTTATCCGGGTCTTTCAAAACCATCAATCCTATTACTTCTCCAATTTAAACAATGGTACAGGCCATGTACCTAGGTAGTATGCTATTCCAAGCAGCACATCAGATTAATTTAATAGTAAGGTGATGGCTGTTTAAACAGTTTAATGGCTATGCTGACCTTAAACTGTTCTAGAAATTAACTTTTAATAAAACATCATAATGTCACTGTGGTATCTTTAATAATAGAGCTTGAAAATTTTCTAAATGCACAGAATGGCTAGAAACCATTTCTCACTCATAATGACAAAAAAAAAGAAGTTGAAAAAATGAGGGTATTGCTGACTAGTTAAAAAGGAAGTGGTGGAGACTCACCCTCCACTACAATTGCATTCTTTGTGTCTGCCTTCAGAAAATGGTTATCTTGAGACCTTCAAATTGCCTTTGTCGATGCAATCAATAATGCAAATATCTCCTGCATCTTTCTTGTACATACGGAGTGATTTGAGAACCACCTCTCAAGCATCTAGAAAGTATGTCTCAGTAGGACAAGCATTTTGCAGGGGTAGCATTTTGTGCTGGATGCCTTTGAACGAACTCCTGACAGGCAATGGATCCATGGTGTATCTCAGCCAGAGCAGTAACCTCCTGTGTGCCATCCCTTTCCTCTTGCCCTGGTTCTGGGGAAACATGAGCTTTTCCCCTTCACAATATCATACACCTTACTGCATGGTTCATACCTGATATTAAAGTGGTAATCTCTTTCTGTATATTTCCAGTGCTTATGAGTCCCATGAGGTAGCAGCAGGAACTATTTCTGTGCTTTTACTGCTTTCGGCTTTTTTCCCCTCCTAATGCTGAGTTAGCATAGTAGCTAAAACAGTAAAAATATAGAGACAATTTAAAAATCAATAAAAGAATATTAGATTTCCTTATTCGTGTGACTTTTGAATATCTACAAGGTTTCCAAGTCTCTATACTTCTAGAATTCAGATAGACGCTGTTGCTGTGTTCATATTCCACATGTGGGAACAGCCCAATCTCCCATTCCTCTGGCTTCATGCTAAATTGGCTTCCTCAATAAAGAATAGTAAATGAATCTGATAAAGAACCTTGCTACTTTCCAGAAATCACAAGGTCGCACTTATGAATGATTTTCTTAATTATGTGTTTATTTTATGTTAGAACCTACCTGGAATTGAACTGGAGCTCGGAGACACTCTCACACACTTGGCTGTAATAGATGTGAAAATTCAAGAGATCAGGCAGAGCAGGCTCGGGGGAAAGAGTTGCTTCTGCCCGGCAGTGCTTTACTCGTTCCAGCTGGCTTTCTCCATTGCTTTATTTCTCTATACCCCCAATATTTTGTGAATGGATATAGTATATTTAAGTAAATATTGATAGTCTCAAGATTTGAAATTAGTTATAAACATTAACATTTTGCATACGGTGTCCATTATGCGTGCGCGCGCACACACACACACACACACACACACACACACACATATGACTAGACTTTCTATGAAGACCTTCAACTACTTAATTACTATTTAATTTCATTACCCTGTCTTAACTTTCATACCATCAAATATGCATTACTCTATTACTCTGTTATGACAGTATATTTGGATTTAGATGCTGTTAACACTTTTAAATGTCTCATAATATTATCTGTTTCTTGTAGTGAGTGGTCAAGTTGCTTTTGAAAGTAGCCATGTTTTAGATCACATACCTTATTTCAAAATACAGTGCATGACTTTAGAAAACATCCCTGCCTCCCAGAAAGCCAAATCCAAGAGTTAATATGAAATAATAACTCTGTGGCCTCCAAGAGGTTTGAACACGGAGGAGATAAGAATACTGTTAGGACCAGGGCACAAAGCATGAAGTAGGATCTGTTGGCAGAATCTCGGGAGATAAAGCTCGGAGGGAACATCAAGGGAAACCTTCCACAAAGCATCATTCTGTCCTAGATTCTTTAAGACTCAAAGTGAAAGGGGGAACTAAAGTGCACACCATGATGCATGCCAAAAGAACTTCTTTATTTCTTTGTTTACTCTGGATGGTGGCCTTTGGGAGAAAAAGTTGAAAAAGTTAATAATATTGCCAGGAAATTCAGACCACGAGAAGCCTCTAGTTTTCATCCTGCTTCCCAGCAAGGGATGCATTTAGACATCTCAGGGAAGCATTCAGTGTTTCAACCCCAGGCAGAGCTTCTGGACAGCAAACAGAGAAGGAGCTGTAGCTCAGCAGGGGTAGCTATTTCTTCCCCTTGTTCAGACATGACAGTGTTTATTTTTAAAGTCATCGGACACTATGTGACAGGGCTACTGGCACCTTAGGCAAATTTGAACTTCACAGTCCAAGGTAATAGCCGTGAGTCTTGTCCAAACTAATAAATAGGAAACTTCCTGAGAAAGGTCAAAAGAGTTTTTAATGTCTAATTCTGTTCTAAATAGAAAACACAAAAAAGTTGATAAGAATACAAAACATAACATGGTACATGACTTTCAGGAATTCCCAGTATCCAATTTACCTTAATCTCTGAAGTTCTGGCACACATTACATGTTTTCTACATACTAAGAACTCCGAGCAACAAACTGTACTGGAAAATATTTTAATGAAATTCAGGATGTGGTCGAAGACCATATACACCAACAATGGTATTCAGAAAAGTCTGCAACCGCTTTCAAGAAACATAAAAAGGAGGCAGAATTGTAAGATAGATCTCTTCTTATCAAATATGAAAGTTAGGACATTGAAATGTTCAAACGTAGGTATTTCCATCTCACAATACAATCAGAAAATGCCCTATTTATAAATAGAAACGCAGTGAGCCTTCCTTTCAAATGCTATGCTTTTCCTGTACCAGTTCCTCCTTCAGACAGAGTAAAACTTGCCCTGCTCATTTTTTTTATCAGCTTTGCATTTTCAGCTTTATGGATTCCATGTCCCCAAACATCATTGCTCTTACTTGTTTAAAAATTGCTTATTGCATGGAGTGGGAGAGATGACTCAGAGTTAAGTACATGTAGGGCTTTTTTCAGAAGACCTAACTGTCCAAAGAACCTCTGTCAGGAAGATCACAGCTGTCTGTAACTCCAACTCCAGGGTAATCCATCAGTTTCACCCTCCAAAGTGTGTACCTCTTACACTCATAAGCATAATTGAAAATATTGTTTCAAATTTTTTATTTCATTTATTCTAAGCCTTCAAAGAGGTCAATTACTTGGCAACTATAGCTTATTTGTACAATATTTTAGCTGATGTTGATAAAACTTACATTTTCATCTATAAAGGAGCAAATATTTCACTGTATTATTATCAATAAATTTTCGGTGATGGGTTTTCATGAATGCCTGGCATACACTGCAATACTTAAGGAAAAGCAGCAATGAATGATCTGAATGATAACAGTCCCCCACAGAGATTTCCTGGCAGGTTTATGTTGTCTCAGTCAGAAACTTTTCAGCACATTCAAGAAAAGCCTTAATCTCTCAATTCTCATTCTTCTACCAGATGTCTAAAGAACAAGAACAGGTCACGAGTCCACAGCAAGGTCAGCCAAAGCCACAAAGTCATATGCTAAAGCTAGTACATTGAATATATAACTGAACTCTCACACTTTGCATAGAGACAGGGTGTTAGTCTTTTCAGCTTAATTTGAGGCTGGCTAGTAACAACTTAGAATGATAAAATAACAAAAATAGAAATATGAAGGTCTTGGCCTAAGCCTTCAACAACAGGCAATATGTCAGGAGACCCTACATATTTGCATAAAATTAAGACCACCTGGGCTTGCCTCATGCATGTCAGCATGTCTGTTGTCCTTATTCCATACATGTTTAGGTAGTCATGTGGGTGAGACCTTATTAGGGACTCTTCTGATTTTTGTAGGTTACACAATTTTCCATCCATCTCCTTACTTCTGTGCCTCTTACAAACAACTAAGGAATTCTAAGAACAGGTGAAATGGTCTTCCTCATGGAGGCGAACATCAACTAATTATCTAATACCAAATGTGCAACATGATTAATACAAACCCAGAGAAAGATATTGGGTTTCAACCAGAAGATCAGAAAAGCAAAGCAACCAAGCCCCTAGAGAGCTCTTACCTCTGTGAAATCTTCAGACTGAAAGAGAGTGAGTTCCTGCCTCATCCCAGCTTACATTTCTCTCTAGTGCTGGGATTAAATCATGCAACACCACCACATGACCTGCTTGGTTAACTAGTGTGGCTGCTGGGATTAAAGATGTGTGCCACCACTGCCTGGCCTGTATGGCCGACTAGTGTTGCTGTTTTGCTTTCTGGTCTTTAGGCAAACTTTATTTATTAAAATACAAATGAAATATTATTATACAAATCATCAACACTGAAGACATACACATTAGTAACTTTATACAAATTGAACACTATATGTCTACATACATATGTGTGCCCCAGTAATTAATGGAAAAGAGGCCATGACTTTGAAAGAGAACATGAGAGAGGTTATAGGAGAAGGTTTGAGGGAGGGAAAGGAAGGCAGAAATAATATAATTATATTATTATCTCAAAACTGAAAGAATTTAAAAAGGATCAAATAAATGTATGGTTAATATTCAAAAAAATGTCAGGAGCTCTTCAGAGTAATCTTTCTTCTGTTCCTGAATATAATACATACATATATATATCAGAATTCGATTAAAACCAACATAATCCTTCTACCTGAGCCCAGAAATTAGTTAAGTAGAAATATTCTTTTTCTTCCGCACAACACAGAAAGTATCAACTAATCTTGCCCACAAAGTATGTAAAATAATATCAGATGATTTTTATTTTAGGCACTGGCTTTTAGTTATATTTTACATTAAAATCTGTAAGGAGTAGCAGATATGCAGTCCTTTTCAGGGAGCTAGACAACCAGCTATTTCTACATACCTTTGTGCAGAGCTGGAGAAAAGTTCTTACACTAGGAACTTTCTCAATATCAAATTTCTTGTTTTTCTTGGAAAAACTTTTATACTAATAAACAAGACTATTCTGTGCTTAGTTTTATTTTGTTTTTAATTGCCTAATGAACAGAAAGTTACTATGGGGAGTAAAGTTAATAATACAGAGATTATCTATGTAGAATATAAAATACAATTCAAAAATAAGGTATAGCTGCCCCAAAGGTTTCATTGTCGATCTTCTCAATGAAATGGTTGTGACTGAAAAAAATACTTTAACCTATCAATAAGAAAACCATAGGATATGATTTAATATCCTCTGACAGTAATATTAATATAAACAAGTTTATTAGTAAGGAAGGAACGTGTAATTTAAAAAAACTACTTCATATCACTTAAAATTCAACCATCTAAATTATGTACACATTAGTTTGTTCAAAAAGTTGAGCATCCACCATCAATAACCATCTAACCATGGGGCATTTTCACTACCAGCAGCACCCCAAATAAGTATGGCCTCTGAAACACAGTGACCCTAAACCTCAAAGCAGACATGGACAACAAGGGAAAATATAAGAACAACCAAATAGAAGAAATATGAGCATATGAAAGCTATAAGTTTACATATGCACTGAAGAGAAAGACAGCTTCTTCCATCTCCACTATTGAATCTTTGCAAAACTGTGTGAATAACTATTCTAACTATTCAGATGCATAAATGCATACTGAAAGAAATCTCATAAGGGACCTTGGATAATGGCACAGTAAATTAAGTACTTACCCTTGTAAGCATAAACACCAGAGTTTGGTTCCAGAACCCATGTGGAAAAAATGCCAGGGATGATGTTCTGTAGTTGTAGGAACGGGTAGGGGGTCATATCTCTGTGATTTATTGGCAAGCCAGCGTAGTCTCCTTGGCAAGTTTGCAGCTAGTGAGAGATATTGTTTCAAACAAGTGGTGGAGGTAGACACCATTTGCTATGCTATTCCTCTGGGATGCTCTTAGGACTCCTCAGTTGTCTGTAGTTCTTTATGTAGTGATGAGGCCTTCTACGCTTATTCCAATCCACTTTGGAAGACTTACTGGTGCTGGTTTTGTTCATCTCACAATTGGGCAGTCATGCTCATGAGACTTGATAAATTGTCAACCCTGAAAATGTTATAAGTACTGAGAACATTATATCTGGATAGAGGGAGAGACAGAGAAAGGTGAGTATGTGTGCATGCAATAATAATGAGAAAAGAGACTATAAATTGGAAGGAGAGTGAAAAGCGATATATGTGAGGGCTTGGAGTTTTGGCGAAAAGAGGGAAATGAAAAATGTTGTTTAAAGATGGACAGATAAAGAGAGAGAGAAGAAGATATGAGCAGGTCAGGGGAATGACTCCTGCTTTGAGGCACATCTACACACATCTGCAAATACATGCACACAAACAAATGTTCAATAAAAGCACCCCTATTAAGTAAGTTCTTTGATGTTTTCTTCTAGTCCATTTAGATTTAGGGAACTTAGCAATATATTAAAACTATTCCCTTACTAAAATATTATTATATAAAAGCCAAAAAATTACCATCATGTACATGGATGAAGACATGGCAGTACACTTTATAAATATTTACATATATTTTGTGTCAATCCCAAACTACACATAGAGTTGAGCCACATGAAATTGCTGGGTTTTGGTTTCATAAATGTTCAAATAATGGCAATTTCTTAGCGCTGAATCAGGAGGATGTCTATGATTCTGACACATCACACCTGCTCTGTTGTGGTTCATAGTCTTAAAGAGACAGCAATAGGCAGGCTGTGACTAGAACACACAAGGTATTCTGCAATTCTAAGTCAGAGACTTGAATATGTCATAGCAAGAACACTTACTAGTAGGGAATCAAGGAGCATGACTGTCCTCATAGTAAGTGTGTGTTCATTAGCCTGATCTCTGTATTCTATAGTTAACTTATAAAGGGAAAGCTATTAGGACATTAAAATATTTATTTATGTGTGGCACCTAATAAATGTTTTGAAGAATAATGATGTTTTCCATTAACTAGTCATTGCTGCACTGAAAGGCACTAAGCCTAATAAAACTCCTTCATGAGCAATCTCAGGCTACTGCACATAAGGGGAGGAACACCATGCTTTAATCTGCTTTCCACTTTAACCTGCACTTCAGTATGCAGGGCTTTATTTGTTTGCTTAAAATAGCTGAAGAACAAGAAGTAGCTACATATCAAAAATTGTTCTAAAAACCTTCATTTTTTCCCCTTTTTATGTTTTTATTTTTCAAATATTGCTATTAAAATCCTGACCTGGAGCTCAGTATAGTGACATATCCCTGTAATCTGAACACTTGGGAATTAAAATCAAAGGATTTCAGAAATTCAAACCCAACGTGAGCTGCATAATGAAATGATAAACAACAAACAACAAATTGTAGTCTAGAAGAATAAAGAGAAGGACCTGAGATCATCTTGTGTTTGTCTGTGGGAAAAGCAATGTTAAAATTCTTGTTCTTTAATTGACCTGAGAGTTATAAAACATTAGGCATAAAGAAAGAAAAAAGAAAATATCCATGGCCCCGAGCAGTAGAAACAGCTCTCCTCACTAGTAACCCTCGTTTCATAGACTGGGGAGTGGATCACTATCAGCTATGTGGCATATGTCTCTCCTTTGGAAACACTTCCCCAAACAAATATGAAAAACAATTTGCATGTTTGCTCAGCTGACAGTCCCTTGAAAGCCCTGGATTCTGAACAATTGCTATTATATTTGTTATTCTAGGCTGGTGAAATGTGAGATCCACTGGAGACAAGAATCCTGTTGGTAAAATTAATGAGATGATGGATGTCTTACAGGGCAGAGTGCTGGGCTATTCTGCACATTTGTCTCCTGATCTGCCTCCTTCTAAGCAGTAGCTCCTTCTTTGGGTATCATATCTTCCATTTTGATGGTCTTCTGTGGTTAATCATTCATAATAATATCTCTTCTATAGTACAAAGATGAACATCTGATCCAAGTCTGGAACTTCTGATGTCCTAGCCTGCTGGTGTTTGTTAACAGCTTTCTACAAAATAACCAAAAAAACCTCTAAGCATAATATTCTCATATATGGTTAATATGCTCATCAAAGTGAAGATGACCTTTTCTTCCTCAGATGATTTTCTTGATTGATAAGAAATCAAACCTTCTAATTATTTTATCTCTGCCATATGGCTATTGTCTGCATTCAAAAATAATTGAAGTAAAGACAAGAAAAAGAAACTTCTGGTATCTCTGAGATTCTCGTTCTAATCTGTGAGTTATGTCTGTTTTAGCTACTATGTAATTAATCCAACTTCTTAATTTAAACATTTCCTTTTATAAATGTTTCTCTTTAAGTTCATAATAAAGATTGTAACATTAAGTGACTAATCATATAGACAGATCTACAAGAACTATCAGCATCCACTCCATGGGATTTTTAATCTAAAACGAAAACACAATTGATTGATCCCATACTTCCCATACTGTTTTTTTTAACAGTATTCATAGAAACCACCATTGGGAAACAGAGTAAAGATTCACATGCAATCAAGACATAAGACCTGAGTAGTTACACTATGAAACAGAAAACTTCAGAAAGCAAGAAGGAATTAGAAGCCGTGAGGGAGCTAGGTCCAAGGGTGAAAAGAAGTTACATGAACTTTCAGTTTAAGACATATATGTGATCAACTAAAATCAGTAACACCACTCAGCAATGTTTGTGAGACTTTAGGCTATAGATTATTTTCCTCTGCATGAAATACTGATATCTTAGAAATTCTGAATTGTTGACAGAGGCTGCTCGTTCATTCCAGTCTGCCCAGACCAGAAATAATCACACAGAAGATATATTATTTGCAATTCTGTTAGGCCAATAGATTAAGCGTATTTCTAGCTAATTCTTATTATCTTAAATTAACCCATTTCTATTAATCTGTGTACTGCCACATGGTTGTGGCTTATGGGGCAAAGTTCTTGTGGAGACTCCATGGTTTCTCCCTGACCCCGCCTACTCCCTCCTCCTCTATCTGCTTAGAATTTTTGCCTTGCCAGATTCTGCACTGCAATAAGCCAAAAGTAGTTTCTTTATTAACCAATGGTATTCACAGCATACAGAGGGAACTCCCACATCACTGAGTAATAAATCAATACTTTTATTAAAAGGTAACATTAATTTTAGATAAAATGATTATTTGTTAAAATAAAGTATCCTTCTGAATATCAGAGCCACAGTTCTGGAATATAAACTTGGTTTTATTAGTATTACTACATTAAGCCAACTGATTTTGTCTCAGTGCCAAGATGTTTTCAAACCTTTGGGATACATAATAAACATATCTCTTCTAAAATGAAACAGTTTTAGATACTAAAATTAATATTTCTAATACATAGAAATAAGCATGCTTATTACTGAGGTTTCCCAAATGCTTTTAATAAAGCAGATATTTGAAGCATTAAATTATCTTGAACATATTAGCTGTTTTACAGCTGTGCTGATGTTTATAAAATGTAGATATTGGGTCTGCAAAGATGACAGAGAAGTCAAGAGCACTTGTTCTTGCAGAGAATAGCTTTCAATTCCCAGTACCCACTTGCCAATTCACAACTGCTCAAGACTAGAGTCCAGAATTTCTGATACCGTCTTCTTACCTCAGTGGGCTCCAGGCATGTATACTGTACATAGCTACACCTGCAAGCAAAATACTCATACACATAAATAAAACAAAATGAAATGAAATAAATAATTTTTATATTTAAGAAGAAGTGGGTCTTAAGCTGTATGCAGTGATACAAAAAGTAAACTCAGCCCAACTTCAAGGCCTGCTTGCTCTATGTAATAAGCTTCAGGCCAAACAAGACTATATTTAAGACTCTGTCAATTTCTGAATTGAGTTCTAAAATAATAGAACAGTTAAAACCTTCCTTAGCTGATGCGATAGTAGGGTTTTTGGTTTTTTTTTTTTTTTTTTTTTTTTTTTTTTTTTTTTTTTTTTTTTTTTTTTTTTTTTTTGGTCAATTTTACACAAACTAGAGTGACTTGAGGAACTGTCTCTATCAGATTGGCCCCTGGGTGTGTCTATGAGGCACTCTCTTGAGTAATGATTAATGTGGGAAGGGGCAACATGGTAGAGTGGTTCCACCCTGGCCAGGTGCTCCTGGTTACAGAAGAAAGGAAGGAAGTTAGTAAGCAGCTTTCTTCCATGCTCTAGGCTTCAGTTCCTGCCTCTCTGTTCCTACCAAGAGTTCCTGCCATGACTTCATTCAGTGATGAATTGTCATCTGAAATTCAACAAACCCTTTGGCCACGCTGCTTATCAGAGCATCAGGAAGCAAACTAGGAAAACTGCCTACAATCCATATCTGTCTCAAATTCTTTAACCATTTCTATACGATGTTACAGATTGCTCATTGGGCACCCAATTCTCCAAAGTTTATTTTTCCTAGATTCACTGTTGGCATTGATGAGATGCTGTAATTCCCTCTCCTAAGTCTGCTTGATTTCTTGACGTGCATATACTTAATAGAGTCATGTGAGAGAATAATTGTGTTGGACAATTCTATTTCGGTAGTCAGAATGGTAAAGGTGCCTGTGTCTTCAAGTTCATACTGTGTTACCATCCCTGAGTGATCAGAGACAGCACAGACCCGAATCTGTGGGCAGTACTTTCCTGTGGTTTATGGTAACTGCTGCTGCTGCTGCTGGCAGTGCTCAGGGGGTAGCAAACAATTCCAGCTTCACCAGCCATTACGAAATCTGTACAATATCGAATACCATTACTCAATTCTCCTCCCACTTACATTAGCAAAAGTGAGTTTAATTTCTGCAATTAAGAGCTAATAACAGTAGGTGTGAAGTCTAAAAGAGAGAGAGAGAAGACACCTATGAAGTAGGTAAAGCAGACACCATTATAGCTGTCTTGCAAATGAGAAAAGCAGAAATAACATTTCCATTAATTAAGTAACTCTGCTAGAACTTCTAAGAAGGAGAGGATATGTCTGGGGATACTGTGAACCTTTCTATGGTATATGAATAATTGATAGTTCTCTGCTGTGATTATTACACTCCCTATACTAATTTTGATTTTTGCATTAATTTCATTATTATATGCACCAATAAACAATAAGGTAAATGAGCATACACTTTATACAAGTTGAAATTACTAGGCAGTTACATTTTGTATAAAAGAAACTATCCTAAAAGTATAAAATTCCATGCCTGTAAATTTTACTGAAATCATTCGGCAAAATGAAGAACAAGGAAGGCTCGATGCTAACAATGCTCTCAAGCTGAGTATGAAAGTCAGATGCAGAGAGGGTATCAGACAAGCTTGTGCATCTTCAAAAAAAAATCAAAAAGAAAAGCACTCGTTGTTGCTTTCCATGACTACATCTCAGCAGCACCAGACAATGGGGGTATGTTGTAACAGGGTGCACAGATACAGAAACCCTCCAGCGCATGTAAATGACAGATGCTGACTCCTTAGGGAGTTGGCCAGAGATCAGAATTCTAATTGTAAGAGGCAAACACACACACACACACACACACACACACACACACACACGGTAGAAACAATATAGGTAGTAGTACCTAGCTGATCCTGTAACTACTACTCCCAATATTACAACAGAACTTTTGGATTCATGATAATTCATCCTCACATGAGTCAAGAAAGGGATATTCCTAAAAACGACAAGAGTTTTGAAATCAAAGAAATGTTTCTAGAGATGTTCTTTACTTATGTGGAAGGCAACATTGACTTACCCTTTTCATTTTCAAATTCATTAAACGAAAGGTTGCTCCCCCACATCCACTGCCCCTCCTTCACCATAACTCAAGCTGTCTCTGCTAAAAAGCTTCTCCCAGCTTTCCTTTTCCGTTTTGAGGTCTGACTTCTGCTGTACGAGATGGAGGGGCTGACTGTTTTCCATTTCCAATGAGAAAGCTTGTTGTGATTAGATTGGAATTCTGAAGTTAAATTCTGCCATCTTGTGCCGAAAGAAAGCATCTCACGTAGATTTTATTTTTAAACCTTATTGGCAAATGACAGTGTTCATACTGCAGAGCTGTAGCAACTCCACATAAACTCTGTATATTAAATTGCTTAAGTATGAACATGACAATAAAATCCATGTTTGGCTGTGCTCTCTCTTGCCAGAAAGGGTGATAAGCTTTGCAGAGGAAGCTTAAACCACACATTCAGCGTACTGTGCCCTACATATGGCTACTGCAGCTCTACCAGCAGAAAACGCATACTGTGACCTCATGCTTTCTCACAACAACAGAGATTGTTTAAGACTTAAGTAATAGTTCTTTCAGGACCAAGGGCAAACCCCAGTCTCTCTAATAAACTTGTTCTGCCTGTACCAATCATGCCAGTTGGATCTAATCCATTCTATTTCAAGACTTTAAATGGCAGCAATACTCAAAACATTGCACCCAGGAGGGAAGCCCAATGCCAGCACACACTGTGCTGCTGGTGCATAGTCAGCGACTGCAGGAATTCCGTGCTGCAGACAAAATGGTTTCCTGCGTTTAGCCTGACAGGCTTCCAGAGCAATCTCCTGAGAATGGCAGGAGGTTTAAAATAGCTGCCATGCTGGCAAGGCAGTGATGCTAGGAGTTAACACACAGTGCCGTCATTGCCTTGGTAGTACAATTCCTTATATTACCAAGGTACAGGTAGAATTGAATAACACCCTAGAAGCTGAACCATAACATTAAAGTCCATAAAGTAATATGCAAGTTGAAGTAATTCATAACACATATTCAAAGATACATTATGGTATAACTTCAAATATGGCTAAAAATAGTAAAATAGATGCAGTAGAATAAAAATGGAAAAGAAATCAAATGTAAGTCCCAGAAAGTCTAATTTAGGTTGTTACTGCTTTTGATGGTGTCATATAATTAAAAGCTAGTTGAGGCACAAAAAACAGGGCTAAATATATTCAGAGGACTAACTGCACAATGTTTCCTCTTGCAAAGATCATCTGAGACTTTGATATTTTCTCTTTTCAAATGTTATAATCTGGAAACTCTTTCAAACGAAAGCCATTAGTTTCTAACACAGTCCTGTAGGGATCGTAGAAAGAAATCACCTTACAAGAAATAAGTAATTTCTTGGTATTATATTTTTGTCATTTTTGGTACACCAGGAAATGAATTCATAGAGTTTCTTAAGAGCCTGACCTTCCATCTAATTCTGTTGACATTGTTGCCTAATAGCCTGTGAAGGCTCCTGAGGATTGTGACTGACATTCCCTCTTCCTAAAACATAGGTAGTCATTCCTTTAAAAGTTTATTGGGAAACCTTACCTTTCACAATTCGCTCTTTTATTGAGCATGTATTGTTGAACTATCATTCTATGTGAGGTTTGCAACAACTTTCTCTTTCAATCCCCACAGTCCCTGTGCCTGAGAGTGCAAAAGCATATATCAAACCCAAGTAGCTAACTTTTAGTGAGTATATGCATTTGTGGTGATATTTATTTGTACATATTTGTATTTTAGTATGTTTGGGTCTACTTATGCATGTCATTGCATGTATGCATGCATGTACCTGTTTGTGGAAAACGAAAGCTGATGTCAGATATCTTCTGCAATTTCTCTTCATTTTATTTATGAAGCTTTGATATCTCACTGAACCCAGAGATCGATCACTAATCCATCTATTCTAGATAAGAAGTTTGCAGTGTGGATCACCCATCTTTGCCCTCCCGGACATAAGATTACAAACACCCATCACACCTTCCAGCTTTTATATGGATTCTGGGGACCCAAAGTCTGGTTTGTACAATTAGTATAGTAACTGCTTTCTTACTGAGCAATCTCTCCAGCTGTCCAAATTCTTAATTGAATAGATAGAGCAAATAGAGTTAATTTAAATTTTATTTCTGCTATAAATTTATTTTCCAACCAGGATTTGACAATAACAGTCATAAAGAAATCTAAAACAAACCAAAGAAAACAAAAGATCAATCAAAAATATATTATTTCAGTTAAAAGTGTTCAAATTGGATGATGTTCTCCACTTGGGCTGGGTGTTTTCTCTCATATTGCACAGCATAAAGTATGGTTGCAACAGTGATGTTTGTTATTAGCGCTGACCTGGAATCCTTCCTCCGGATTGGGGGTGGGAGGGGGAGCAAGACTCAGGATGTGAATGAAATTCATAAGGCTTGAGAAGTTCAGAAAATTGCAAGGTTCACAAGAGTCCACTCCAAGATTACACAATCAATAAACAACTGTTGGGGAGATGAAGTATTCTTTCTCTCTGAGACGCTTACAAGATACTCAAGGAACTCTGGGGATGCAGCTTTTAAGGAGTTTTCATCCATCTGGTGCAGACATTTGATGATGCAATTGCCCTGGTGTTACCCACGCTCCTTTAAGCTACATCTCAACACACTCTCTCCTATATGTAAACACAGAGTATTCATTGGTTCACCAAGCTAGACTTCGGTTGAGTCATGATGTTGGTGGTGGTGGTGGTTCCCTATCTGGGATGAACAGATGTTTCTACATGGCAAACAGGAAACCTCACACAACAAACAGCAATGCTGAGGGGCGGCGAGACTGCAGAGGCTGGTACCTCGAAATAGTCTGCTTCTATGTAAGACACAGGCCTTATCAGTCTCAGCTTCCCTGAATATTCTCACAACAATTCTGTTCCTTCCCTCCTTTTGAGGGGTGAGTGTGGTTATATTTTGCTTGTGTTATAACAAATAAAGCTCGCCTGAAGAGCAGAGTGTGGAGCTAGCCACACTAGTTAGCCATAGAGGTCAGGCAGTGGTGGCACACACCTCTAATCCAAGCGCTCAGAAGGCAGAGGCACACAGATCTCTGTCAGTTCAAGGCCACCCTGGACTACACGTGACTGATCCATTCTCAAAGAGAAACATAGTCAGGCAATGGAAGCTCACTCCCAGTACTTGGGAGTCTCACATCTTTAATGCCAACACTAGGGAGGTAGAGACAGGAAAGGATATTGCTGGACAGAGAGAGAAATATAAAGCAGGGGGAGACAGTTCATATCATTTATTCTAAGTACTTGTAGAGATAGGATACCCCATTTGGTCTGAGGATTTTGTAGAGGTAAGAAATAGTGGTTGACTGCTCTGCTTCTTTCATCTCTAAGATTTCACCCCTTAGTATCTGACTGTGGGTTTTATTATTAAGATCAATTAGAAATTGCACTATAGGTGTGTTTTGTGGACCTAGAAATTGAAGATATAACCAGATGGTACATAGTCTGTCTCTCTTGTATTATTTTTATTTTATTTTTGAGATTACAATATGCTTACATTTCTCCATCCCTTTACCCCCTCCAAACCCTTCCATATACATCTCCTTGCTTTCCTTCAAGTATGTGGCCTCTTTTATTCTGCTAATTGTTATTGCATGTGTATATACATTCCTAAATATAACCTGCTCAGTCCATATAATGTTCACTTGATTGCATGTTTTCAGAGCCTCAATCTTACATAAAGCAGCTAAAGAAAACTGTGAGTGAGAGAGTTAGTCTTCCCAAGGAAGAGAATATCAGTACACTATCTAATCTATATTTTCTTAAAGATAAAACAGTATTGTGTATTGTGATTTATGATCTGAAGCACATTCATTGATGTATTGCCTTATAATAGACAATTATCTTCTGAAAAATAAAAAAAGCTATGTATGAATTATGTGTTTGAAAGTTACACCAGCATCAGGCCTCTAGTTCACATAGGGTCACTGAAATCCAAGCAAAGCTCTGTGTGTTAATGAATAAAAGCAATGCCATTTTATAACCATCAGTGATTTCTTTTTCCTCTGTTCCCTGGCACTCTGGCTTAACCAATTTCAATAGTAATGTAAATATGTATATAGATAGATAGATATAGATATAGATAGATAGATAGTGGGGTTATATTCAAGTCAGTTGAATAACTGAAGACTGAGCATATAATGCATAATTACTTTGGGCAAGCAAATTTATCCATAAGGGAAAGTAAGAAAAGATTCCCTTTCTTCTTCTTTTTCCCCTCCCACCTATTGATCTTTCTTTATACATAGACATACATATACTGAAATGCATTTCTGTTGAAAAATCTACAAAGCAGGGAAAGGGCATGTGATTCAGTTTAATTCATTTCTATTCGGACTTTCATCAACTAGATTTACCTATTAGGAAAAGTAAAAAATTACTCTCTTTCTTTGTACATAAACACACATATATTGAAATGCATTTCTGTTGCAGTGTCTACAGACCATGGGAAGGGCATATGATTCAAATTAATTCTTTTCTATTCAAAAAGAATAACAATACAACGCATTGGATGTCTAACTATGACCAAGGTCATGAAGTAAAGGGAGAGAAAATGAAAGGCATATCCAGCATGGCTTTGCTTCAATGCTAGGATTGATTGGTTGAAACTACCCTTCACCCTGACCTCCCCTACTCTAAGCGAAAAAGCATCTGACCTTCTGGATTTCTAACACAAAAGATGAAACCATGTAAACATGCACTTGAAAAACTGAAGATCTTAGTTTTACATTGACGGGCTTGTCTCTGAAGTGATTCTATGCAGGTAAGTGGGAGTTTCTACTAAGAACATCATTTGCCCATCTGTTGTCTTCTTTCAAACTGTGAGAGTAAAAACCCAAAGTTGTGAAGCAAACAAAACCACCTGTTAATGAAGAACTGGCAAGTTGTAAAGAATTATGACATTTGGCTTGGCTTTTGCTCAACTGTTAGGAGGTCGTCTGTGACCAAGAAAGATTAATGTGGTGTTGCACATTAAAGAGGCTAACTATACAATGACTTACAAGGTATTTTCTAGATCATCCTGCGGAGATTTCCTGTACGATTTTTGCACCTAGGTATATTCATGAGGTATGAAAGCAAGGAAGCTGGACCTCTTTCCAATATAGGCAGGACATCATTGCAACAGAAGGTGGAAACTGGATACCAGTCTGAGTGCACATGAGGCAGGTACCTCTGGCAGGTGTATGAGTTAAATCACACAGATAAGTGAGATGTAAAAAGTGGAAAGAGGCCAGTGTAAAGTGAATAAAGATAGAAGATTGACAGACCTAGAAACCCAGAGACCAGAAATAACATTGTATAAGTCAGAAAAAAAATAAGAATTTGGGTGAGCACAGGAATTTTCAATATTAATTTTCACAATGTGGTATATGTTCATTTACTTTTTCTAACATTTCAGCACTTTCCTTTAAAAAACACTTATTTATTCTTCAGAAATTTCATACACTTCCCCATGTGAATTGATAGTATCTGTCTACCTCTACCTCTGTCCAAGTCTTCCTAGGGCCTCTCATCCCCATCTTCCTTCCAGCTTCATGTCCTATTTTTTTTGGTTGGAGTCATGTTAGTGCAGCCTATACTCAGAGGGGTGTGGGACCCTCTTCTGGGCACAGACAACTTACCAACAGACACAAACACAAAGAATATTAATGCTCTTTCTTCAGCAGTCATTGAGTACCAGTAACTCCTCAAACGTGTGTCACTCCTGAAGGAAACCTAGGTATTTTACCAAGGTATTTTACTTTTTACTCACAATTCATAAAGTATATTCTGATCATGGTTTCACTTCACCCATTTCCACCCAGATCATCCCACCACACCCCATACACCCAAACCCATGCTTTCCTTCTCTCTCTTTAGAAAACAAAAGGATAAATAAAAAAGCCAAACAAACTAGAATAAAATAAATGATAAATAAGTAACAAACACCAGAAACATACAGAGACACAGAAAACTGACTAGAGGCACAAAATTTGAAAGTGTAATGTAAAAATAAAGCTCTAGTAAGATTTTTTACAAATGCCCCCCAAATTAATAGGAGACAACAAATCTAAAAAAAAATATCTTTTAGTTCCTTTTAAGGGACCTTCTAAGGCATCAGTTCTCAACCTTCCTAATGCTGTGACCCTTTAATACAGTTCTTTATGTTATGGTAACCCCAAGCCATAAAATTATTTTCATTGCTATTTCGTAGCTTTAATTTTGCTTGTGTCGTCAATCTGTATTTTCCAAGAGTCTTAGGCAATCCAGTGAAAGTGGCTTTCATCCCCAAAGGAGTCAGGACCCACAGGTTGAGAACTACTGATCTTATGTCTATTTTTATGTGTAATTTATACACTCGGTGAGACTCTATTGTAGAAAATGTTTTTTTTTTCTTTTGCCAGTTGGAGATAGATGCTTGGGGATGGGGCCTTGTACCCACTTCTATCTCTCAGGGCTGGAGACTCTATATGACTTGACCATGTGAAGACCTTTTATATGTTGTTACATCATTTGTGAGTTCCTTTGGGCTCCAGTATTGTTGTATCTCCTGACCCTGTTTTCTTAGTATCATGAATGCCCTGTGGTTCTTACAATCTTTCTGCCTCCTCTTCTGCATAGCTTTCTGAGCCTTGATGAGAAGGGCTTGAAAAAGACATCACATTCAGCAATGAGGGTCTGAAATTCTCTCTACATATTTTCCAGTTTGGGTTTCTGTGCTAGTTCCAATCTACTATACGGAAAGTATATCTGGTGAAAGCTGTGTGAGTCAGTGACCTTGGTCAAACTGAATGGCTGCATGAAGAAGCATCCAAATACATCCATTTTATAACCTGCACAAAACTCAACTCAAAATGTATCAATAACCTCAACCTAAGGCCAGATAACCTAAATGTAATAAAACAGAAAGTAGGAAATAGTCTTGAACTCACTGGCACAGTAAAAGACTTTCTGAGTACGGCACGTATAGCAAAGGCACTAAGAACAATTAATAAATGGGACCTCATGAAACTTAAGATTCTTAATGGTAAAGGACACCATTATTCAGAGAGTGCAGCAGAGCAGCAGGCTATTTAAGGGAAAATATTTTTTTACCAAATGCATATAAAATATAGAGCTAATATTTAAAATATATAAATAATTTTTAAAAACCTAGACATTAGGGAAACAAAGAACCCAGTTAATAAAGAAGGTATAGTTAACAAATAGTGGGGAGAAAAGCCCCAACTACACATCTTTTACCTCCAAATAAAATTCCTATGCCAATAATGCAAACTCTGAAACCCAGCCAAATCTCAAGGTTGCTCTCCTCAAACTCTTGGTAAGTTTCTGTTTCTGAGGACAACACATTCATATGTCATTGAACACTGAGAAGTCTAGCTAGTGTCTACCTTAAGACTTCACCCATATAGACTAATATTTACAGTATTGGAAGTTGCTCTATGTGCTACCAGAGCAGAAACGTGAGCACCAAACCAGCTGCAAACTCTTTGATTTAAATGGAAACAGTCACTACCTGATTGTATTTAAGGCCTGATCCTGGAGATGGAACCCATGCTGGATTGTGCTTCGTTGACCAAGAGCCTGTGACTAGATCAGCAATGGACATAGGGGAAAACCAAATACTATAGTTCTGATAAAGAAACACAGCAATCAATAACTCCTAATGACATTCTGCTATAACCCATAGATCAGCACTTTCTTATCACTCATCTTTATATATGAGAGAACCCATAATGATTCTTAGTTGAACTTTCTCGTATTAACAAGTTTGACATTTCTCAGAGTAGAGACACCATTTCATTGGTTGATTCTGTCTTCTTTCCTCCAAAATGCCGGGTCCCTTCTTCCCTGTTTGTTTCATGAAACTGCTCTCTACTGTATCTTCTGTACAATACATCCTTAAGTACATATTCATGAAATTTTGCTGAACTTAATTGCATCCAGTTCAATATAGAGATGCCAATACCTTCATGAGTGTTTGCTGTTGTTGTTGTTTTCTTTTAAACTCAGAAGTAACTTACAATATTTTATCTGATTCTTTTAAATAGTGAGGAGAGCTTTTGAAACTAAAAACACTGGAAAACATTTCTTATAGAGAGAGATCTTAGGGCTCGTCTCATGATGACAAGGATGGTTACTTTTAACACAGAGGTCATAGTTTATGGTACTTTTGGGAGGAAGTGTATAAATTCTGCTTCTAAACGCTAGTATAGAGCACATAGCCTGCAGATTTTTATTGAAAAACCTGAAACTTATTTTCAAATTTTAATGAAATCAGAGCTGATAAAATCATTGACAGATGCTTATGTTTGCCTTCAGTTCATCTTTCTTAAAAGGCCAAGAGGTGGTTGTTTTCCTTAAATCATCTGGCAGATGGTCTCTTCATAAATTTCAGCTCTGCTGAATATAAGTTCTTCAGAAAAATCCATGACATTTAAGAAAATAAATTTAATTACTGAAGTTCTAATGCCATTATATTAGCCAAAATATATTTGATTACTAATCCCTAACCAATATATGTTTATCTGAAGTTCTTTTAGGAAGTTTTTAACCTACATTTTTGTTGTGTCAGCTTCAGCACCTTGTCTCTTCTGAAATCTGTCATCATTCACATATATGTATATACAAAATCATAATGAAGCTGGTGTTTCCTCCTGGAGCAAAATTATTACCAAGTAAACTAGACCCCTCCGGGTACAAAAGAAACTGTCTAGAGGTTTGAGAATCACAAGAAATCAAAGCTTTGTTTCCCAAAATATACCATAAAATTTCCTTGTTAATGAAAACAAGCACAATATCCCTTCTTTCCATGCTTTCTGCAATTTTTTTCACGTCTTATATGTGATTTACATTTCACCCTGAACTGTTTTAAATGGCAGTTTGAGCATGAATCCGCTGATATGTGATCTCATGCTCACTGAATCCTCATTCAATAACCTGACATTCTGACTGAATGTCATTGAAGTAAGTTGAAAGAAAAAAAATGAGCATACTTCAGATCTCTGTTCTGTGAAACCAAAAACGTGAAGCTAAACAGCTGTAACCTGTGTGCTATGTCAATATCCGACCAAATGCTACGCATAAAGGCCAAGCCCATTGCTAAGAAAAATAGGCAATAGTTGCGTTATCAAAGAGCCTACTATTGAAGGCTCTTCTAATGGAAAAGGGTTGATATTATTTTCATAATAGTTACTTTCAAAGTTCATTACTATTATATGAAAAATTACTTAAGGCAAATCCCAGGAAATAAGTTCATTTCAATTTTATTAAATGTTAATATCCTTCCTCAAAGCATATTTTGCTGGTGGTAAATAGTTTCAAAAATAAAATGTGATAGATCATTCCTAAAGCCACATTGCAGCTTGTCTCAAGACAATTTCATGAGCATATATTTTCAGTTTTGGTGGTCATAGTTAGCTTTTAATTTCAAAGATAAATTTAAAATTTTTCTAAACATTTGTCTCAATTTTAATTGAGAAATCTCAGTGTGGCTTCTCACATGTCTATGATACAGACAAGCAATAGCTTTCTATACAGGAATCATATCATAAATAAAATACTTGTGTTTATTGCATGTATGCATGTGAAGGCATACATCTTGGCATGACAACAATCTGTCATGTAATGATTTGACTGGAACGAGAGCAGCTAAAAATACAAACAAACTACAAAAGCATTCTCACTTTTTGCAATTATACTCTTATTTATGAATCATGAAAATATGGGCCTATCAACACTGAAATCTCTTTGTGCTGAATAAATAAAATAGATTACAAGTTAAAGAGAAGCAACTAAGGAAATGTTTTTTTAAACACTGTTAGAAAATCATCGTTCTTGGTCGCACTTATTTCTTAGTGTTCCTTAACTTTCTGTATAAGATTATTACTTTTATAAAATTTATTCCCATACTAATATTTCTAAATTTCTTACCAATATTTAAAAATCCACCACAGTTTCTACCACCACAATTAAACATTTATGGCAAAACCATCTTAATCTTAAACCCGAGTAGTTGCTTGAATTTATTTTCAGATAAAACAGTTGGCTCATTCTCCTTGTGAGAATAATTATCTTGGATATGTTTCTTCCCATTTGCTGTCTAATTATGTCAAGTGACGCCCTACAGTATCTCTCTATGAAGTGGAGTGACAGGCTGACAGGTGTTGTCAGCAAGAAGTCTGATGAGTGAGAACTGTGTTTGTCTTCTAATAGATTCGATAAAGCACCAAGGAAAGGCAGAGCTTCCGCGCACAGCTTGGGAAGCCTTTGGCAAACCCCGCTGCAAGATGTGGGCTCTCTGAATATTCTAATTTAGACACTGATACTTGAAGTCTACACTGTTGTGTTCCTAAAACTTTCCACCAAGAAGCCTCCTGGCATATTCTTATCTAGAAACTGTGATACATATCATAATGAAGCACAAATCCATTAGGTTTTCTTGTTCCTTAAAGAAGCTGCGCCCAAGAGTAGTTAGAAAATGACACAAAAATCTATCTTAAAGGGCCATTATTTCTTATTTCTTCTGCAACTTTAAAACTATGCTATGAGCATCTCCCCAGCATGACACATCTCAAACCTACTGTGAGTCGTTACACCCTCAGTGAGGTTTCTTCCTCTCTTCCTCCCACTTCTCTTTAATACCCTGTGCTGTGGATTCATTTTCTGCATCCCTTGGATCCTGGATGGAGCCAAACAGAAACTAACCAATTCTGTAAGAAGCAACCTTTTCAATTAGCCACACTGTCATCTATAATAATACAAATTCTTTGTGATTCTAATCATCAGCTGTCATTCAAATATTGCCAGGTGCTTGGCAACAAGACTGTGGAATTTTTCATCCATCTGTCCAGCATTAGAAATGACCTTCTATCTTTCCATTGCATACAGGTTTGTTTTCTTAAATAGGCCATTTTCAGAAGCAAAAAGCAAAGGCCTCCGGCTATGCTAGGTAGTTAAATAGTTGCAAGAAGGGGCACATAATTAGTAAAACCATATTATTTTTTAACATTCTTATTAGTGCCTTGAGAAGTACATACTATGCATTTTAATTATATCCACTATTTCCTGACCCATCCTTCCTTCCCTATGCACCCAAATTTGTGTTCTTTTCTATTTTTTAACCTATCAAGAATAGTGCATGCTGCACCTGTACTATTAGATATACAGGCTTCACTGGAGGGTGATTTATTTCTAAGGTGCCACACCCTTAAAAAAATCCAAGTTCTCTTTCCAAAATGCTATTGTCTACAAACTAGTTCCTTAGAAGGGGTCAATTTCATGCCCATCACCACTCTCTGTGGTAGAATTCTTTTGAAAGGGTTACTGAGCTATTCAGATCATAGGCATGCTTTCTTAATTGCAGTGAATTTATATGTGCTAACACTCCAGTGTGTCCAGAAATCAGTGTTTCTTCTAGTCATCTATTGCCTGTGGATCATACAATCTTTCCATTTCCTCTTCTGCCATGATCGAGTCTTGGATGGAGGGGTGTGATACAGTTGGTTCTATTAGGTCTGAGAATCCCACCGTCTCTTTTTCTTTGCATATTGATCAGTTGTAAATCTCTGTATTAATCACCATCTACTTCAAAAAGAAGCTTTCCTGGTGAAGATTGACCAATGCCCTAATATATAGATAAAATGATCAATCATCGCAAGTCTATTTAATTTGATGGCCACTTAATAGAGTCATAGTACTAAAGTTTTCCCTAGGGCCTGTGACCTTTCACCCACAGAATCGTGACTCCTATAATGGGGTCAGGTATAGGTTTCAACTGGGAGTTTCAACTTGGGGGTGGAACACTTGAATGCAGTAGGAAAGTAGCTCTGTTTTTTAAGATAACATTTGTGCCACTATTGAATCAGTTGATAACTGTTTCCTGGCCTGTCCTTGTAGTTCCTTCATAAGATTGGTGATTATATTTTTCCTCTGGCAACATGTATAACACCCTACAGCATTGTGAAAACCAGCCATAGGGATGAGGTTTCCAGGCATGTTCAACTTACTTTTTCCATGTTTCTATGACTCAAGTCTGTGGTGTTTTCTAATAAGTAAGACTTATTAGAGTCTTACTCTCAAGTTATGGTTGGAGGATAACAAACAACATTGGTGGTAGCTTGAACTATTTGGGACTGATGTGGCCTCACTTGCCAACAACTTCATTCCTGACACTGGACTTCTTATTTATTATTATGTGTTGTCTAGTAGGAGTTCTAATTGCCTTCTTATAGGGTAAATATTTAAATTCTTTATCTCTGTGTGTATACATGTTTTAAGAATCTACAGTAGTAAGTTTGATACAATATTTTGAAAATGTTTAGTATTAGTTATCCCTCACCCAACTTGCCCTCCTTTCCTTTGGCCATTGAACATTTTCTGTAAAACTCTTCCCCTTTCACCTTTATACCATTTCATTCTAGCTCTAAGTAATGCTTCAGAATTGTAGCCTTATCAGTAAATTCAACAAAGGAGCTGGAATCAAACAGGAAGAATTTGAGAAATCTGTTTACTCATGTTGTTACCCACTCACAAGCTTTATATTAAAAGCATTTATACTGTAAAAGAAAAGACCTACAGACAAATGAAAAAAGTAATTGAAAATAGCTTCCCAAGTAGATAGGTTTTAACTGGACTGTTCATATAATTAACCTGCATCAGTAGAACATTGATGAAGAAAAGAAGCTGCTATTGACAGTAATGTCAGAACACATATTAAAGTGGACTGTCAACAAAGAGCCATGAACCCTACATTTCTATACCTATTGCTCCTCAATGTTCAATGAAAAGACATACACTTCTCTATTATAAAACAAGTTGCTTCAAAGTATCAAAGTGTATCATCAAGTCAGTATTTGATTTTTAAAATGACACTGTTCTACTACAAATGTATTCCTAAGTATGTCAGCTAACATGTATTGGGTGAACGTGCCCTTCAGAAAGACTTGGTTGGACAGGAGCTCCAGTTTCTATTCAGAATGAGATCTATTCATCAAATTAATCTATTCAAAGCATGTTATCTTATAGTTAGAGGCCAAATTGGTTTATGTCTTTTGACTATATCAGAAACACTTTAGGATACTAATGGGATATAAAAAAGCTACCATTAACAAAGGAAATTAAACGTATACATCTGATCATCTTCATTTGAAATTTTTCCTCTAGATACTGCTTGACACCAATTATTTTTGTTACTGATAATTCAACTGTCGCAACCTTATGTGGCCTAAATCCTGAGAGGTACTTTAAGTAGACTTACCTGATAGCATGTTTTGCTTGGAATCAGAACTTCTGTTCCACATCATTTGACTCTAGAAAACATTAAAATGGCACAAGTTTAATTAAAGAAAAAATTATCACTATTACCATTATTCTCAGAAGGTCTTCTTGCTTTAAATATGTGTATGATGGGGGTTGTGGCATATAAGGAAATTCCAACTTTACCATCTTTATGAAATCTTTCCATGATGTGGGAGTCCCATCTGTATGCTGTGATTACCATTAATGAATAAAGAAACTGCTTTATACCTATAGCAGGGCAGAACTTAGATAGGCGGGGAAAACTAAACTGAATGTGGGGAGAAAGAAGGGCAGTGTCAGAGAGACGTCATGGAGCTGCCACCAGAGTCACACATGCTGAAACTTTGCCAGTGAGCCACTGTCACGTGGCGATACACAGATTAATGGAGATGGGTTAAATTAATATGTAAGAGTTAGCCAATAATAAGCTAGAGCTAATGGGCCAAGCACTGATTTAAATAATACAGTTTCTGTGTGGTTATTTTGGGTCTAAGCTAGCCGGGAGCTGGAAACCAACAAGCAGCCTCCTCCAACATTCCCAGATATTTCAGAAGTTTGAAATCCCTATTTAAATTTTTATAAAATTTTCTGTTGCTACTTGTTGCCAAAGTGTATCTGTTGAATTAGAATATTTAAGTTTGAATTTATGTCTATCACCAGATTACAGACCTCTGAACTACTATAGGAATGTCTTAGTTATCTTGCTGTTACTCATGGCCCATTAACTTGACACATAGAAAATGCTCAACAAGCTTTATTATACTGAAGTGGCAGGAATAAAGGTGAAATAGTACATCAGTACAATGATGAAAATGTTATTTAAATAAAGGAAGTCAAAAACACTAAGATTTTAAGATACTGAAAATAATGTCATTATTATCGTTTTCTATTCTTTCCCTGAATTAGTCATCCTTATGTCAGAAAATATAGAAAATGACACTATTCACAGTGCATAGAAGAAAACATTAGACAGGAGTCTGAATTGTGCATTGTATTCTAAATTAATTCCAATACTAACATAAAGTTTTCATAGTGTAAAATTGTTATATGCGATGCCCAAACTGAAACATTACCTCCAGTAAACTCATGAGACTTAGAAGGTAAACAAAAGGTCACATATCTAGGAGAGCAGAAACCGGAAATATTCTCAAAAGCCTCTTCTAAGCAGTGTAAAAAAGAATTTTAAATGGCTGCTGAAAGAAGAGATGGAGCAATGAGCTGAAAAGAAGATTTCTAGGACAGCTGAAGTGCCTACAAGCTGTGCAGGGAACTCCAGATTTGCAGCTTTCCTGAGTCCTGGAGTTGAGGTGAACTTTTCAGTGAACCAGCTGCTTCAAAGTCATCCTGTTCAGTGTGTGCAACCTCTCACCACACTCTTGTTGGCAACCCCAATCAGAAACTCACTGGTTCACCAAACTTGAGTATTGGTGCAGTCATCACTTTGAACTGCTGCAGGCTCCCTTTAAGGGGTGAGCAAACGTCATGCATTTATCAAAAAAAGAAGAGTCTGTCATACCATACAGCAAGATGAAAATCATTTTAATTTTATGCAAAAATGTTTCAACATAATGAGAAGACAGGGAGACTCTATTACAAACATAATCAATAGAATTTTAAATCAGTAAAATACAAAACAGGAATGAACAAAACTGGTCCTCTATGGATCTTTATAGCATTTTGAGTATCACTTAATATGACATAGCATATATAATGTTGTTGAAAAATTAAAAGAACGTGTATATATCTTTCTTAAGAATAAATTATATAATGGATGATTATTATCAAACAACTAAAAATTCAAACATTGCAAGGAACAAAAATGTCATTCTAGCATGTATAAGAGAAGGAACTTGAGTTCAGGTTTAATCTGAATCAGGGCTATTAGAGATTTAACATGGAACATAATTGTCAGCATGTCATAAGCTGGATTCATCTTTTAAAGTTATAAGACTCCACTTGAAAGTCCTGGTATTGGTACTTTTGTTGTTCACCTTTACAGCAAAAGGAAAACCAAAACTGACCCTTTTCTTGTTCAAATGACATTGATGTTTAGACTCTTTCCTGGCCTCCAGAATGATAACATACTAGCATATTACAGTATTTAGAAACATTTTTATCTTTGATAATGCTAAATATAAATGGTACAGATACCACACTATCATGTATAAATGCATAAATCATTTATACATGATATACAAATGTATGTGTTATTATCAGCGTTATTCATAATTTTGAATATATAAATCAAAGTATTCAATAATATTCTTAGGATCAAAAATGAATTATGTTTTCCAGTAGTATTAAATATCTGACTCATGAGAACATATGCAATGAATTTTCTCACTGAACCTCCTCTACTGATCTAAGTTGGAAAAAAGAAACACACCAGTGAGCGAGGCCTGGTTGTTGTGGGATGACAGGCACAGCTTATTCCAATGCTCTGCAGATATCGTTCAGCTTTTTATCTGCAGCAAAGTAAAATGTGACCGCATATAAAACAGCTAAGGTCAGTCAGAACTGGCCATGCAAGCTAACATTCCCTCGGGCCTCTTCAACCTTTTATAAGATTTTTTTTTCTTATTCTTCCTTGAAGCAATACAATTCTACAGAGGCTTGGAGAATTCTTTTGAATCATTCATTCAACTATGTAGCTCTCCTTACATTCCCTCAACTATGGAGCTTTTGTTACGTACATCTCTTTAGAAATTATTATTAAGAGAAATTTAATTATGCTAGCCTATTTGGTGGTTCCTTATACAAATTCATTTGTTACAAAGTCTATATTTAAAGAACTCACATCATAAGTACATTGTGTGTGTGTGTGTGTATGTGTGTAGCACATACATTTAGTGCTACTTGATTTTTTTAAATTCTAGAATTTAAGAAATCCCTTCACAGAGCCAAGCACAACCTACATCATGCATACTTACACATTTGGAAAAACCTCCATGCCTGCAAATTATATGAATTAGTATATGATAATTCCAAATATACATCTTCTAGAGTTAACAGTCATTCTGCTTAAAAAGACAGTACAGGTTGCAAAATAAAGAATGGGAGTGATTGAGCTAAAGAATATTTAAAAAAAAAAACATAAGAATGCAAGAGTTGTAAAAGCCTGGGTCTCTTGATGTTTGTACATTCAATGAGCATCTGGAAATCCTGTCATATCTTAGGTCTGCAATTACTATATTTCAATGAGTGAACAAAGAATGAGTGGCTGATGGCCTACATACTGAGACTTGGTACAAATAGATTTAAACTGACTTTATAACTGAATTAGAAGGACCATTTCTTTTCTAGATATGAGGAAATCTGAACTCTAAAGAGGTATAAATCCCCCAAATGCTATTTAATCTATAAATGTGTACTATGTCAAATCATTTATCTATTTTTACAATGTATATAGTGACAAAATATGAACCAAAAATATAAAGATAAGCATTGATACTGTGATCTGCACCAATTTGCCTCCATTCTAGGTCCCTAGCAAATGATCTTTTTGCCAGTGTTCAGATTGTCTCTCTGGTCCTCATGCATGTGAAAAAGAGATTTAATAAGCAGACATAAATAGCTCTACCATTATTATGAAATATGTGTGTATTTGTATATGTGTGTGTTTCGAAATTAAATGAAAACCCTATGCTCAGTGGTATTTTAATGAAAACTATAAATGCTTTATTCACTCATTATTCTTTGAAACTACTTTTACATACTAAACTGCATTCCTGTGTATTTTTCGCTTTAGCAACGTGATCATTTGGTGATAACTATTGTTGGAGGAGGCCACTTATTTGTCCTGGACAGCCAGAACCAAAATAACTACACAGAAACTATATATTATTTAGAACACTGCTTGGCCAATTAGTTCTAGCTTCTTATTGGCTAACTCTTACATATTAATTTAACCCATTTCTATTAATCTATGTATTGCCATGTGGGAGTGGCTTACCAGCAAAGTTCTGGTGTCTATCTCCGGCAGGGCTACATGGCTTCTCCCTGACTCTTCCTTTTTCTCTCAGCATTTACTTTAGTTTTCCATGGGTAGCTCTTTCTGCCCTGCTCTGCTAAAGGCTCAAAGCAGTCCTTTATTAACCAATGGTATTCACAGCATACGAAGGGGAATTGTGGGGGGTCCTTATGTCTATGTTTTGCTTTTATTGGTTAATGAATAAGAACTGCTTTGAGCCTACAGCAGGGAAGAACAGAACTAGGCAGCAAAAGCTAGGCTGTATGCTGGAAAAAGGAGGGCAGAGTTAGAGAGATGCCATGGAGCTGCCAGAATCAGACATGCCAAAACTTTGCCGGTAAGCCACTGCCACATGGTGATACACAGATTAACAGAGATGGGTTCAATTAATATGTAAGAGTTAGTCAATAAGAATCTAAAGCTAATGAGCCAAGCAGTGATTTAAATAATACAGTTTTTGTGTGATTATTAGGTGGCTGGGCAGCCAGGACCAATGAGCAGTCCTTTCCCCAAAAGGGAATCCCACATCAAATTATGTATAATGGTTCCATGACTGGTGTTCATGAGTATGCTATTAAGTCTTGTTATATGCTATTAGTATTGACAAATCTTTATTCATATTTCTTTGACTGTATATAGGATACACCACTTGGATGCTCTCTATGAAGTTCTAAAACTATCATGAGTTGGCTAATGTCTGATGATACTGAAGTAAAAGTTATCAGCCAAGTAGCCCCTTACTAGTAACCAGCTGGACTGCATTCATGGAAGCCTGCCTCTTTACAGCACTTTAAAATCACTGAGGATACTCCGAGTGCTTCAGAGGACCACTATAAACACAGCTGAATATATGCTTCAGTCATGAGAGCACTCTAGAGA